>JBBYHH010296256.1:0-21185 GCA_038382905.1 Daphne laureola
TAACTGTGTCAAGCGGGACATCCTACATGCCGGGGAGGTCATACCAGTTAGTTATCCACTAAAACCCGTCGAGCAGAGCATGGAGCTGAGTGTTTTGGATCACATCGCAGTGATCGATGAGGAGAACTACTTCAGCCTCAACCTCACGGGTACGCACACAGACTTGGAGAAAATTCTCATTATACAGTGTTTTCCACATAGTTTTCCTAAGGAGTTACCGGGGATGCCACCGGAGCACAAGCTTACTTTCAAGATACATCTATAGCCCGGATCAACTCTAATATATATTCCTCCCTATCGCATGCTGATAGTAGAGATAACATAACTAAATAAGCAACTAGAGGAGTTAATGGAGAAAGGGTACATTCGATAGAGTACGTCGTTGTGGGGTACCCCAGTTCTATTCATCAAGAAGAAGGATGAGACCCTGCGACTGTGCATTGACTATCAACGGTTAAATGCAATCACCATCAAGAACAAGTATCCATTACCCAGGAACGAATACCTATTTGATCAGCTTAGATGAGTGAAAGTGTTCTTGAAAATTAACCTGCGGTTTGGGTACTTTCAATTACGCATGAGGGAGGAGAACATCCCCAAGACCACATTTCACACTCGGTATGGGCATTATGAATTCATGGTAATGCCATTTGGATTGACGAATGCACCAGCTGTATTTATAGACTTGATGCACCGAGTGTTCCACGCACATTTGGATTCCTTTGTTGTGGTCTTCATCGATGATATCCTGATATACTCTCGGGATGAAGACTCACATCAGGAACATTTGAGAATTGTATTGGAGACGCTTTGGGAGCACCGACTATATGCCAAGTTCTCAAAATACAATTTTTTGATGTGAGAGATATCTTTTATGGGCCACATCATTGGCGAGCATGACATATTAGTGAACCCGAAGAAGGCCAGAGTAGTACAAGAGTGGAGGCAGTCAAGGACTGTCAGAGATATACGGAGCTTCTTGGGATTGGCTGGTTACTATCGCATATTTGTACCTGGATTCTCTGTACTGGCATCACTACTCACACAGTTGACCAAGAAGGGTCAGGCTTTTATATGGTCTGAAGATTGCGAACGCAGTTTTTAGGAACTGAAGTGATTACTGACTAATGTGCCAATTTTGATCCTACTAGACCCGACAAAGCCGTATGCCATATACACAGATGCATCAAAAATAGGTATTGGTTGTGTACTTATGAAAGATCGACATTGATAGACGATATCTCAGCTACCCAGATAATGTCGTTGATATCATCTCCTGCTTCTCATAGACGATTCCCTGAAAAGACCTGAGGTTATGGGACCCTGGGGAGATACTCCGACGCTCAAGTCAGTTCAAGAGCTCAAGGTCTAAATGTGTGTAGTTAGAGAGAATATCGTACCTTTGCTCTCAGATGAACCCCCTTATATATGGAACTGCTTCCATGATTCCCGGGTCACGTATCCACGTTGTAGGGAATGTGGATGATGTGCCAGTTTGAAACGTGTGAGTAGGGGAGAACGTGGGAGTTCTGCATGGTAGGAGGCGACGACATGGCTCGCCTGTCCTGGTGCGGGATCGCGGGTGGAGGGGGCGCAGTCACCCTGACTCATCCGCGAGGGCTATCCATACGCACCCCTTGATGGGGCTGCCTGCGCTTGCTTAGCTGTCCTGTGATGATGAGGCTTCCTGCGCGTGCATGCGCGCTAGCTGTTCTGCGATGCCCGCGCAGGCGAACGCTTGGGCAGCTTGGCGAGGCCTGCTGAGGCGCATGCTTGGATAGTGTACCAAACAACTTATGAATAACCAAGGAGGCAAGCTTACCTCAAAGATATGTGAAGGGTTAGTGAGGAAAATTGGCCATAGTTTTCCCTTGTAAATCGGCTTATAGAGAGGGAAGAAAATGATGAATTAATTTAAAGTTCAACCAAGAACTTGATCAACCAACCATAGACTAACACTCTTACCTTTATGAACTTTGATCAAGGAAGATAGGAGATGGTAGGAAGGAGTTTGTGGAAAATCTAAGCTCAAAACGGCAAGAAATGGTGTTTAAAACACCAAAACTTGCTGCAGGACCCGTCGGTTTGCAAGGCAGATTTGAGGGTCTTTTTGTCACTTTTGGCTCTTGCTTTCTTCTTCAAAGTTGAACCTAAGATGATTATGAAGATAGTTTCTGAAGGATGTGAGAGCAAAAGGGGACGAAATCTGGGTCGAAAATGCAGTTGAAGCTGCTGTAAACTGGTATGAGAGTAGAGAGAGATGAGAGGATTTTGTAACTTGTTGAAGAGAGAAGTTGTGAGAGTTAAAAATGAGTGAATGCTGGGCAAAAGGGGCTGGTCCTGGCTGGTTAAGTCAAGGAGAGAGGGGTGGGGTTGGTAGTATGATGAGAGGCTAGAGTATACACAAAGTGGTGATGATTATGTACAAGTTCATACTCTACCTTATTCATGATCACTTCTAATTCATCACATGTTACTACTACCAACCTTATCCATTGTCCAACTTGCCCAATTGGGCCTGAATTTTGCCAGCCTCAATGCCCAAGCCCAACATAATATTTCCCGTCAATTTTCTAAAGTTGACCATTTTGCCCTTCCGACCTAATGTTCGGCAAAATGTCTCGGGACTCCTAAAATGTTGTGAATCACTTAAATTTTGTATAATGGATTCCAAATAGCTCCTCAGAACATTTAATTCACTCACATCATCTCATTTCCTTAAATTCTCAAATCCCAGGAAATTCACATAATTAATTTCCGGCAGAATTTCATCAGAAATGAATAGTATTTCAGGGGTGTGTGTAACAACGAAAGCCCATGATTTCTGAACCATAGATGATGCCACTTCTTCCCCTCCATGATTTATTGCCTTTCCTTGTTTGCATGTTCATCACTCATCCATGTTCTACCTCTCTCACTACTACCTGCATTGCATTCATGCCTGCTTGTTGCACACGTAATTTGCTAAAATACTTAAGCGCTTGATTCTCTTGGGTTCGATCCCTTATTTTGAGCCACTGTACTATGATAAGACATTTCTAGGAAATCTTAGATTCCAAGTTGGAAGTGGTCACCTCATTTATTTTCTTTGGTGCATGTTCCGTTCTTGTTCCAAATTGTTGTGAATTGGATGCCATTTTAGAAATCAAGTCTTTCGCTTGTTAATGAGTCTTTTCAATAAGTTCTCGTGCACTCGCGGCATCCAGCATGCTTCAATCCATGAACAAAAGCCTCTTGTAGAAATATTGCAGCAACAGCTGATCCGAAATCTGATGGTGCGGACAGTTAGCGCAGATTTGGTTAAAGCTCTCCCAATAATCATACAAACTTTCTCCATTGTATTGAGGAATACCGTTGATTTCCTTCCTGATAGTTCCAGCCCTTGAACCTGGAAAGAACTTCTCCAAGAAAATTCTCTTCAAATCATTCCAAGTCCCGATTGATCCAGAAGGGAGGTAGTACAACCAGTCTTTTGCCTTGTCCGCTAAAGAGAATAGGAAAGCTCTTAGCTTAATTTGTTCATATGTAACTCCTTGTGACTTCATGATTGAGCAGACCACATGAAATTCCTTTAAATGCTTATGGGGGGGTCTTCTCCTGCAAGTCCACGAAAGGTAG
Source organism: Daphne laureola (assembly GCA_038382905.1). Lineage (NCBI taxonomy): Eukaryota > Viridiplantae > Streptophyta > Magnoliopsida > Malvales > Thymelaeaceae > Daphne > Daphne laureola. The sequence goes on from JBBYHH010296256.1 coordinate 3,619, forward strand.
GCAATAAATGAATCAAACCAGATTTTAACTCAAAAGCTACCTCAATGTTAGGAAATTAGATGCACAACGGTTGTTGGAAAACGTTAGGAGTTTCCAACTCTCTCAGAGTTGGTTGCGTCGCCATCTCTTCTTCAAAATCATCTTCTTTTTCACTCTCACAATTGTTGTCCGCAGCTTCCGGAGTTGGAGAATTGAGCGATTGTCTTTTCAACTTTTGATTGGCCTTTGCCGACTTCTCGATTTCCAGATCAAACACTAATTCACCTGTACGAGAAGATCGTGGCATAAATAAGCAAACAATAAAAAGAAACTTTAAACAAAGAAATTCCCCGGCAACGGCGGCAAATTTTAGTCGGCGTCGAAACCGCCAAAAATAATTTTGGTCTCACTATTAACTCAGAATAAACTAATTTGTATGTAGTGGTGAAAACCAGATCGAATCCCAAAGAAAATCTATGAATTAAAGTTTCTAAGTAATTAACTGAAATTGAAAAGTTGAGGGGTTTTTGAGTCAATGCTGAAATAATAAATGAGATTAAAACTTGGATTAATCAAATACTAAGAACGTTCAGTCTAGGGTTGATTATCTACTTTAAACGTATGGTTGATCATCGAAACAATTATTTCTTCACTCAAGAAAATAAACCGAATTCTACCTAAAGCTAGAAAGAACCCAAATAATTCATTGATAAATTAACAATAACAAGTATCCAATTAATTCCTTAATTCCAAGTAACTAGATATTGAGAAGTAATTTCTAATCAACCTAGAACTAGCATGAAGAACGATGATCAAATTGTTTATTCCAAGCAACCACCTAGAGAAGCTACTATGATCTAACTTGCCCTATTTCTTCTTTATGAATTAACAAGAAATTTATGAAATTCCAAAATTAATCAACTTGCTTCTATCAAATTCTTTCACACAAGCGGCTAAAGAATTTAAGCATGATCACAATTTCATAACTAATTCAACAAACGAGAATAGAGAAATCAATTGCAATAATTAAGAACTAAGAAGAGATAGATACTTGAAATTAAAGAGAATTATAGTTCAAATCAATTCTCACAACTAAGAGTTTGCAGATAGAAATCTGCCCTAAACCAAACTAAGGATCTACTCAGACATGTTTAGAGCAAAATAATAGAAGAAGTAAAATTGAGAATTGAAAGTTGGAGGTTTAGGTTCTCAGTATGCTCTATTTATAAAGCACTACATGAAGTCCTAATTCTAATACATATACTAATCCTAAACTCACTTGGAGAGCTAAATTGCTCTAGTCCTTCCAGCACCAGGTCGCTACTTTGACTTCAATTTCGACCACAATATCTTGTAAACTGGGTTTTTCATCCTTCATATTAAATCTTTCTCTTGATGTTAGCTTTCAAATGCATTTTGAATCATTCAATTCCGATCACTGTAGCTCAAGATATGATTTTTCTACCAAGATCTCTCCAGTCTGAAAACAAATCCGAAAATAACACATTCATAAATATTTGCAAAATTACCAATTAAATCATCTTTTAATCAATTATCTCCAAATAAGCTCTGAGATATTAAATATACTCAAAATAGATCTTTAAAGCTCAAAAATCATTAAAATAGATAAAGTATGAGAAGAATAAATATAATAAATATCAACTTATCAACAATCTTTCATTGAGAGTCTAACAACCTCAATGGAAGATACTTGATGTGTTTGCCTTGGGTTCGCACTTACAACTCTATATATTAAGATATGTTTTAACTATATTTGATAGAACTGTGTTTTGAGTGGAAGCATGTACGTGAAAGCATCTTAGTGGGAGTGGGAGTTTGTAGGAATTCTTGGTGCACGAAGATACTTTTGAGATGGTACTTGAGCTTATGGAGCTAAGTGGGAGCTCAAAGTTAGTTAGAACTAGCTCCCTTTAGCTCACCTCAGCTAGAAGTAGCTGAACTTAGCTCATCATAGCTAAGTAGGAGCTCAAGGTTAACTAGGAGTAGCTCACCTTAGCTCATTTCAGCTATAAGTAGCTAACCTTAGCTCACCTCATCTTAAGGTAAGCTAAAAGTAGCTTATCTTAGCTAAATGTAGCTGGGCATAGCTCAAGTTAGCTTAAGTCAGCTCACTACAGCTCACAGGAGCTGGTAGTAGCTTGACTTTAGCTCATTCCAGCTCAGAGTAGCTGGAACCAGCTCAACTTTAGCTCACTCTAGCTAGAAGTATCTAGACATAGCTTAAGTTGAGCTCACTCTAGCTAAAAATAGCTAGACTATACTTAACTTGTCTTAGCTTAACTGCATCTCACATGAGCTGGGAGTAGCTAAACTCAGCTCCACTCAAGTTCACTCTATCTAGAAGTAGTTAGAGTCAGCTCACTCCAGCTAGAAGTAGTTGGACTCATCTCAAAGTCAGCTCACTCCAGCTATAAGTAGTTGTAGTCAGCTGAACTTTAGCTCATGTTATCTAGAAATATCTAACACTATCTCATGTTAGCTAAAAGTAGCTAACTCTAGCTCCAGTTGGCATTTGGAAGCTAACTTGAGCTTATGTGAGCTAGTTGTGAAGTAGAATAGTGTTTAAGCTCCATGTGAGCTTAGTTTGAGCTCTTCTGAGTACAAGATGTGAAAATGGCTTTGTGAGTTAGCTTTGTGTAAGCTCACTCTACTCCTTGACCCTTGGTGGCACCAATTTGCCTTTGAAGGGGCACCCTTGGCCACCTTTGGTTGCCTATAAATATGAGTAAGTGGCGCCATTCTTCACTCATCCCTTGGCAGCATTGCCCTCTCTACTTCTCTCCCTCTCAAGCTTAATTAGTAAGCATTCTTTTAGAGTTTGTGGGTGAAACCACAACTAGAGATATTTCTCTCTAGTTTCACCTCCAAGGAGGAGCATTCAAGGCCGCCCTCTTCTTCAACTTTGGAGCAAGGAACTTCTAGTTCCTTTAGCAGTTTTCTAGGTGCAAGGTATTCTTCTATTCCTCCTCTCCTCTAGTTTATCATATAGTTATATCCATGTCACATGAGACACATATGAGGCATGATTTGATAAAGACATCATGATATGACTTAGATTACTACTATATGCAATATGTTTGCACATGGATGACATGATATCATGCGGCATCCTAGTGGCGCATGTATGATATGTTAACATGAAAAACATGTTATTAAGATCCTAAAATCATCATTACATAGATCTGTATTAGTAAAATATGTTCCCGGATGACTTAATAAATAATGTAGTGTCAACATTTCCTTTGTTAAAATCATGTTCAAATAGAAAGGTTAAGTCTTTCATACCAAGCTCTAGGAGCTTGTTTTTTACCATAAAGAGCCTTCTTTAGCTTGTAAAGATTATCAGGGTGGTGAGGGGCCTCAAAGCAAGTGGTTGTTTTAAAAAAAGATATTATTTTACAAAGCCATTTAGAAAATCACTTTTTACATCCATTTGAAAACTTTTGATGTCTAGAAAACATGCAAACGCACACAACATTCTGATGGCTTCCATCCTACCTACTGATGTAAATGTTTCATCAAAATCAATACCCTCTTCTTGAGAGTACCCATTTGGAACCAACCTTGCCTTGTTTCTGGTTTAGGTTATCTTGCATAGCCAAGATCCTGTTTTCATCATTCAGGGCATCATTAATTATTTTAGCCTCTATTTAAGATAGAAACGCTTCAAAAAAACAAAGATTTCTAAGAGAAGATCTAGTTAATATTCCCTTTATAACATCACCTATGATGTGTTCCTTTAGATGACTTGATCTTTGTTTGAACTTCCACTCAGACAAAGGTTTCTTGTTTGATTATTCTCTATGCTTTTTCTGACTTTCAAGGTGCTAACTAGACTTTGGTGAGGTTAACTCCTTGGAGTCATCAAGAGTTTCTGACTTGTTCCCTTCATCGATGCGTTGATCCATCTTACTCTCATCAACGTGTTGTTCTGTTCTATTATCCTCTTTGTGTGATATACCTGCATCATCTGAAGCAAACTCTTCCTATTCTATTTGAGGGTTAATTTCATTGAATATGATATGTATAGATTCCTCAACTCTTAAAGTACTCTTATTGTAGACACGATAGGCTTTACTCTTTGTTGATTAACCAAAAAAGATAGCTTCATCATTCTTGGCATCAAACTTACCAAGATTCCCTTTTCCATTGTTTAGAAAAAAACACTTATAGCCAAAGATGGGGAAGTATGAGATGTTTAGCTTATTGCCTCTCCCTAGATCGTAGGGTGTTTTGTTCACATGGCTCTATTTGTTACCTTGTTCAGTCTTTAGCAGGCTATGTTTATTGCTTTTGCCTAGAAGAATTTTGGAAGATTGTACCCATTCAACATTTTCCTCACCATTTCCACAATAGTACTATTATTTCTTTCCAAAACACCATTTTGTTAAAGAGTTATTGTAGTAGAAAAGTTATGAGTAATGCCAAGAGAATCACAAAAGGTATTCATGTCTAAATTTCCAAACTCACTTCTATTGTCACTTCTAATAGCAACAATGTTCTTACCTTTTTCATTCTGATTTTTCCTGCAGAATCTAGTGAATTCCATGAATGTTTTTTCTCTAATTTGCAAGGAAGAACACCCAGGTGAATCTGGTTAAGTCATCCACTATTACTAGACAATACTTCTTTTCTCCCATGCTTGATGGATCGATAGGTCTAAAGAGGTCCATGTGCAGCAGTTCTAGAGGTTTTGAAGTAGAAATCATACTATCTTGTTTATTCATGTGTCAGTGCACAAGACATATGAAAAGCTTTGTTCAATCTTTATGAAGAGGACAAAAAGGAAAGCTCAGAAGAAGTCTCTTCATCAAATGAAGATCTCTCATGAGAAATAGACAAAGAAAGGCAAAATGAATCATCCGCTTCAAATGAGATCCTTTCAGTGTAACCAAATCAAGAAGATCAGTCCATTCAATCATCTTCTTCAAGTCCTAATAAAGATGGAGACATATTCTCCACCTACGTGACATCCCTCACCAGTAAAGAGAGGAATGGTATAACTTCTTTATGCCTAAACAAGAAAAACATGTATCTGAATACTCTGAAAGCTCTTCTTTATCTACCAGTTATCAATGCGTTGATATGATATTAGAACTTAGAGTCTTATGAAAAGAATATGAATATCTTCTCAAAAGAATAAAAGCTGAAAAACCAATCTAGTGAAAGAAGTGGTAAGCTTAAAAACCAAAAATGAAATGCTTTAAAGAGATTTGGCAAGATCTGTTTGTGGAGAAATAAATTTAAACCTTCTTCTTGGTAACCAAAAGGTTGTCTATGATAAAGATGGTATTGGTTATCAGACAGGTTAGAAGCAAGTAATTTTCAAAAATAAGTTTTCAAACATCACTTATGTAACTTTCCATGTCTGTCATAAAAAATGTCATTCTACTTAGGACTGTTTATTAAAAAATATAATAATAATTTCTGGAGTTAAACAAGTTTGGGTTGTCAAAACTACTACTAACAAGTTTGGAACAAAAAAATGGGTTCCAAAGATAAGTTGAGTTTATGAAGGTGTTGATAGGTATTGAGGAAGGATACTTGGCACTTTGATAGTGGATGTTCAAGGCACATGGCAGAAGGCAAAACAAAATTTTTGAGTCTCATCCACAAAGAAGGAGGTACAGTTTCTTTTGGAGACAATAGTAAAGGTAAGATTGTTGATGTTGGGAAGATTGATAAGAATATTTCTTTCACCATCAACAATGTACTTTTAGTAAATGGTTTAATGCATATCAATCATTTGTGTGATCCTATATATAAGGTTATATTTGAACCTGAACTATGTCATGTGGTTGACAAAGGCTCAAATAAAACCTTATTTGTTGGTAGAAGATGTGGTAATGTATATACAGTAGACTTTGATGAATTATCTACCTTCAATATTAAATGTTTATGGCTGCTAACAAAGATGAAGGATGACTATGGCACAATAGGCTTGTACATGCAAGCATGCATATCATCTCCAAGCTAGCAAATAAAAAAACTTGGTGCGTGGCTTGCCAAAATTGAAGTTTGAGAAGGACAGAGAATGTGAAACGTGCATCAAAGGGAAGCAGACAAGAGCATCATTGAAAGTAAAGCACAAAGTAATACATTTACCGTTTTTGCATTAATGGAGAATTTTTTTTTATCTTCAGGCATATATTCCTTGTGAGGTTTAAGTGGAATGACTATTGGCTCATCACAAATATTTCTCCATAGTTGGTAGTCTAGAGCCTTGATGTACATTTCTATCATGATCTTCCACCATCTAAAATTAGCAGAATCAAATAGTGGTGGTCTAGAGATGTTTGGTCCTTCTATTATAGAGGCCATGATCTTAGAACTCTAAACCATGAGGTTCAGACCTCGAGAAACTTTCTTTGATACCAATTATAGCCCCAGATACAACTAAGAGGGGGGTGAATTGGCCTTAATCTACAAAAAATAATTTGCTAACTTTGAAACAGAAACAATTTCAAAAACTTATCAATGCATTGATAAGCAGTGTTTTGAAAATCACTTGTAAAGTAAAGTTATCAAAGTCTTGATACAGTAAAGCAAGTGTAAAAGGACACATATATTTATAGAGGTTCAGTCCAATTGACCTACGTCCTCTCCTAAAGATCCACTTCAGAGTTATTCCACTAAAACTGTTGTCTGACATACAAGCTTACTCAATTTTGCCTAGCACACATGACTTACACTTGTCTGATTCACAAGACTTTATCAATGCCTAACACACAGGACTTTACAACTAAGAGGAATTAAACAAGGTTACCTGACACACAAGACTTTCACCAAAAACTTCTTGTCTGACTAACAAGACTTAGAATAAATCAGATGATCTATCAAGGCATTGATAGGAAAATCTATCAACCTTCCTCTTACTTGAGAAGTTTAAACACTTAATGTTGAAGAACTAGTCTTGCAACACCAAATGTAGAATTTGATCTATGAAAGCACAACAGAAAAGACCTTTACAAAATAAGAGTTTGAAAACTGAAAGGCTTTTCTAAGAAAACACTCTTCTAGAAAATGTGCAAAGCTTTGTGGATAAATCCTTGATAAGCGTAGCTTTGGCCTGTTTGTCTCTAGAGTGTTTTGAGGCAGTGGATGATGATGAGAAGTAAGAGCTCTATACAGTATTCACAGATGCAATGTTTATGTTCTCTTCTTCTTCACTTGATTGTTCTCTTATTTATAAGCTTGATAGTGATCAAATATGTATAGGAGCATCTTGATAATTGTAGTAGTTATTGGAGTTGAATTCTTTCCTTTATTAGAATAATTGAGTCATTGTTTGAGGATGAGCTAGCCGTTGCAATATCTTCGCATTTTATGTTTTCATCATCAATGCATTGATGAAGACTAGCTTCAACAACTTTGATGTATTTCTTCATACTTCTTTGATCATCTTGTGCATTAGATCATTTGTATTCTTCGTGAATATATTCTCCTTTGATCTTGTAATGATAGCTTCAAAATTCAGATAACTTGGACCTTCAAAGTGTGGTATTTGCTTCTTGAGCATTTCACCATCAACGCATTCATGCAGAGTGCATCTAGTGGTTGTGTGATTTCTTTCCTTTCTTGGTTCCATTTGATCTGATTCTTTCCTTTCTTCATTGATTTTAGCTTGATTATGTTACTTCAATTTCTTTTGAATGATGTTTAGTATCTCTTTCATCATTTCCTACAAATATGGCTAAGAAACAAATCCACATTAATCATGAATTTGGAATCAAAACATATATATCCGAAATGTTGATGAACAATGAATAACTCAAAGTTCCTTGCTCTTTTTGAATTGCTGAAAATATATCCAAACAATATGTATGTTAAAACCGAGATCAAACACATTTTAAATGCATCCCTTAACTTTATCAAAACTGACATTTAAGCACTTAAGGTTTTGGAATCATCAAAACACATAGAGAGTCAATAGAATACAGGGTAATAATGTAATGTAGGCATATAAGAAAAAAGTAGCTCTTTTAGTGGGAAGATAAATGAAGGGTAGTAAGGTAATGTTAATGATAAAAAAGTTTTCTTTTTAGAAAATGTATCAATTTTGTTTAGACAACCTGAAAAGGAAAACATATCAATTTTGCTGGGACAAAGGGAGTATTTCTTAGTAGAAAAAAATTCAAAAAAATATATCTAATATACAAACATAAAATTCTTAGTTGTATATAAACTTTTAAGAATTTGTAATTTCAAATGATATAATAAAAGAGTTATAGATTAAATGCAGAAAACAATGTTGCAATGTTTTTTGGTGGAAGTCTATGTATTATTCATAAGTGATTATGGCACAATGTCATTCTAGAGTGATCATGAAAACCAGATAAAAAAACAAAGACTTCTCACATAGGTGAAGAAGATATAGCCAAGGACAGTGCTTAAAGTCGAGCAAAAAACAGACTGAAAGCATAACAAAAATTGGATAAAGAGTGAAAAAAACTATTAATAGGCAGTAATGAAGACCCAACCATCTGGATTAGAGTGAGCACTATGGCCACGAACCACTAAACAACCACCATATTATAAAAAATATTCTTTAAGACTATCTCAATCCACAAGGGAAATTTTGAAGAAGGACACCAATCCGTAGTTTACTAAAGATAAAACAAAGCAACCACCCCCCAACGTAACAACTTTGAAAAAACTAACATCTTCTTGGTCCTTATAATGATGTCTTGGAAACAACCCTCAAATAACACCTAACTAATAGTAAGGGACTTCAACCACAACAACCTGAGCCACTCCACTATTAAGACAACAATAGTCAGAATCAACTTGAAACACGCCAGAGATGACAAAGGAGATTCAAGACCTGACAACCCTGCAAGATAAGACTCATTCGTTCAGGCAGGGCAAGTCTCAACTTTGCCCCGTCAAAATGACCCCTCCATCTTCCATTTGCAGTCCCAAACGAGCCTATTTTCTCTCAATATTTGTAAAAACATTTATTGTTGTTTCCTAGATGTCGTAAAATGTTTGAGACTAGTGGAATATAGTTTTTCTGTCAACATTTGGAAATCTTGGTAACCTCAGCCCGCACCTTACCCAAACCAAACTACCTTCACTTCCAGTAACAAAACTCCCATCAATCCCAAGAATCTTGTTTATTATTTTCACCCATTGCCTATCATGCTCAAGCAACCACCTCCACTTACATTTATCTAGGTAATGTTTTTTTTATAAATGTAGTTAATTGACGTCAAGGTTCTCTCCCTACTCAGCTAGGGGTTTGGATATTCTCTCATAGTTTTCAACTCACTTTTTTATCAGTGACTCTGGATTTGATGGGGGATAATAGATTCTTTCTTCATATATCATAATATGTAAAAATTGGTACAGAGATTGGTGACCTTACCATCGACTTCGGAGGATGGAGCGGCCAATTATGGGTTTAAGGCCCCGCCGGTGAAAAGGCTTGTCTTGGCTTTGAATATATTGTCTACTACGGTTATTCAAGTCATTTATCTGGCTTATTTTATCCAGGTACAACTCGGTGATTGGGTACCATTCTGGTACAATCTCAAGAGGTCATGGCCATCAGGCAAGTAATCTTTGAATCGGTTTTACCACTTCTGTGTTGAAATTATTAGCGCAAAAAGATCCTTATAAGGTGGTACTTGAACTTATGAAGCTAAATTTTCACTCAACGGAAGCTTGATATAGCTCCCCTTAGCTCAACTCAGCTAGAAGTTCTTGAACTTAGCTCACCTCAGCTCAAAGGTAGCTAAACGTAGCTCCTATTAGGTCAACCGTCAGATAGAAGTAGTTAGACTTTTGAAGTGGTTGAACAAATAAATACTTTTTCAAAAGTATTTATTTGTCCCCTTAGCTCAAGGGCAGCTAAACGTATCATAACACACAATTATGTTCAAAAGTCAAAGGTCCCAACTTGAAAATTTTCAAGAAGAAGAGGGACATGAGCAAGTTCAAATGCTTCAACTGTGGCTATAAGGGACATTTTGCAAAAGATTATTAGGGTTCGCCAATGGTACATACATACCGTTATACTTCATGTGTACATTTTGTGACATGTACTTTACTAACTAAGTGTAATTCTTTGTGGATTGTACACTCAAGAGCAACAACCCACATAGCACAGGATAAGTCTTGGATCGTGACCTACATGAAGCTCTCAATGGGTGTGAAGCACATTTCAGTGGGAAATGATGCTCGTCTTGAAGTGGAAGGGATATGAACATGTAAAGTTCCTATAGATGTTGGATATTTCTATCTAATAGATGTATTGTACGTATCAAACATTTGTAGAAACTTGATTTCTATAAGATGCATGTTAAAGAACAACAATTGCTTCAATTTCTTTAATAATGGTGTGTCTATTACTAAAGATGATCAAGTTGTGCATACTTTATTAGTTGACAATGGATTGTATGAATTAAGGTTCCATGGCCATTTTGTTGCAACTTCTTGTTTCCATGTGATCGAGGTCACAAGTGAAATGAAATGGCATGAGAGGTTAGTCATATTTGTCAATATAAGATAACAAACTAGCCAAGAGTGGCTTATTGGGTTCCTTGACCAAAGTTATCCTACCAAGTTGCCAACCATGCCTAGAAGGCAAGGTAACAAGAAAACTTTATGGAAGAGCAACTAGGAAGACTGAGGCACTAAGTTTACTGCACCCAGACCTGTGTGGGTAAATGAGGGTTGAATCTAGAAATGTATTCAAGTACTTTATCACATTCACGGATGACTATACTAGATTCACCCATGTATTCTTACTCAGAAATAATGTCGAGGCTTTGGCGTATTTTGTGGAGTATGTGCACTTGGTTGAGGACCAAGTGGGTAAGAAGATAAATTCTTTAAGCATAGATATAGGTGGAGAGTATATGTCAAATGCATTCAAAGAGTTTTGTGAAATGAAGGGAATTGAGAGGGACTTCACAGACATGGTGTGTTCTATGATGGAAAAGGTCAACTTAGATGTCACATATTGGACTGATGCATTGCTTTGTGCAATTCATGTCCTAGATATAGTACCAACCAAGAACATACACTTTTCTCCATCTGAGTTATGGAAGAAGAGATCCCCTAATCTAAGTTAGATGTTCACATGGGGTTGTCTAGCTTATGTTCATGTAATGGACCACCCTTTAGGGAAGTTGGCTCGAAGAGGGAACAAGTGTGCTTTTCTTGGTTATGCTAAACAATTAAGGGGCTATGTGTTCTAGGACATTTGTCACAAGAATGAGAATGCGTTTGATGCAAGCAATGCCAACTTTATGGAGGATGAGTTCCCAAAAGTTGGTGAATGTGGTGATTTAGACTCATTGTATCCGATCCTAGACGAGGATCAACCAAAAGTCATAAGGACACCGGTTGGACAAGGTGCACCTACTTTAGAGGGAGTACCTAAACCACAAGGAGTTGTGACTTCTATTGATGTTCTGGTTGATATGGAACAAGATGAACAAATCCATAATCGAATTGTTAAAGAGGAAGTTGAGGTTGTTCAAGAGAAAAGTGTTGAACCTCAAGAGATGGAACATGATTTGGCTCCATCTCAACCATAACAGATGAAGGATGAATTGCCTCCATCTCAACCTCGATTGAGACATTCAATGAGGTAATCTAGACCAGCAAGTGAATGGTGGATCTCGGATGGTGAGTCTAATTTGGTTGCATCTGAGATTGATGAACCAAGTAATATTAAGGAAGCTCTTGATGATGCACAAATGGAAAAATGGCTAAAAGCTATGCAAGATGGGTTTCATTCAATGCATGTCAATAGACTATGAGAGTTAACTGATCTTCCTCTTGGCTGAAAGGTAATTGGGAACAATTTGGTTCTCAAGATAAATAAGAATTTTGATGGTAGTATTTAGGGAAACAAGGCCCGGTTGATGACCAAGGGATACACACAAAACAAGGGTGTTGATTTGAAAGACACCTTCTCTCCTATTATGAAATTCAATTCAATCAGATTACTACTTGCCATTGTGGAAAATCTGGACCTAGAGTTACATCAAATGGATATAAAGACTGTCTTCCTCAATGGTGATTTAAGTGAGGAGATTTACATGAGACAACCTGAGGGGTTTGTCCAAAAGGATCTTAAGGACACAGTGTGTAGACTAAAGAAGACTATATATGGTCTTAAACAAGCTACAAGACAATGATACTTGAAGTTCCACCATATGGTCTCAAGCTATGGCTTTGTGAAGATGCTTGAACACCATTGTGTGTACTTGTTCTCCTTTGGTTCTAGTTTTGTTGTATTGACTTTGTATGTGGATGTCAGACTAATTGCAAGTAATGGGCTTGAGTTGTTATCAACCATGAAAGGATGGTTGTCATACACTTTCGACATGAAGGAAATGGGAGAGGCATCCTCTATCTTATGTTTTAAGATCCACCAGGGTAGAAAGAAAAGGTTGTTACCACTTTCACAAGAGCCTTATATATATAAGGTTCTTGAAAGGTTCAACTTAAGAAACTCTAAGCCTATGAATACACCACTTGTATATGGTTTCAAGATTGGAGAGGATATGTTTCCTAAGACTCCAAAGGGGAAGGAATAAATCACTCACACCCCTTATCTTAGTGTCATTGGAAGTCTTATGTATGTCATGTTGTTTACAAGGCCGGACATAAGCCAAGCAATTGGATTACTTGCAAGATATTATTCAAACCTAGGTTTGGAGCATTGGAAGAGTGTCAATAGAGTTGTTAGGTACCTAAAAGGTACTAAGGACTATTGGCTTTATTATCAAGGAAAGAACCCTGATTTACAAGGTTATTTCGATGCTGATTAGGGAGGAGATACTCGAGAAAGTCTACATTTGGTTATGTAATTATGCTAAATGGTAGGGCTACTACTTGGTGTAGTAAGAAGTAAAGTTGTAAAGCATTGTCCATAATGGAGGATGAACTTGTTTCATGTGCCTCAATTGTATAAGAAATATTTTGGTTTGGTTATTTCCTTAAGAATTTGGAGTCAATGGTTTCAATTGAAAAGCCTATTATTATCTTTAGTGATACTATGGCGGCTATGGCTTACACCAAGGACCCAAAGTACCATGGAAAGACCAAGTACATTAGTATGAAATACAAATATGTGTAAGATGCAAAAATAGGGTGAAGTCAAGATTGAGTACATTTCTACAGACCTTATGGTGACGATTCCTCTCACTGAGCCATTGCCACCATTAGTGTTTTCTCGGCATGTTAAAGCAACGGGTGTTAGAAGATTGTAATATGTTGGATGTACTTAACCTCTGTGGTGTCACACATGTTAACTATATTTGATGTATATAATAACGATTATTTTATCCAATATTGATTTCAATTCATGAATCACAACAAACAAGGAACATGTTAACTAGAGGCCGAGAGTGACTTTCTCACACAAATTATGTGCCCTTGATCTTTGTGTTTGATTAAGGATGTAACAAGCCAAAGGCTTAAATTTATGTTGTTTCTATGAGAAACATGTGACTTAGAGAATTTATACATTTGAGTGCGAGTCATGCTCCAACACATGACACTTTAGCATTCATTGTCACCTTGATTATGAGCAATCAACATGAGATGATTCGGCTTATCAAGTTTGTATGACCAATCATACATCTTATCCTAGGTTAGTTGTAAGATAGGGGTTATATAGAGAGATTTCATGGTGTATGAGATGTCTTCCTATTATGTGTTAAGAGGAGCACACTTGTTGGTATTATAAGAGGGAGAAATGACACACCCCTCACCATGAGTAGAGATCACTCCAAGTGGAAGTGGTGTAAATAAAATACCCTAGAAGTGTTTTGTGGATATTTAAAAGATGTGTTCCAAACTTTTCCATTACTATGAAATACAACCAAGGAAAGAATCTAAGTGAGTTATCTCTAGTCTTGCTTAGTGTAATATTATTCAAATCAGAATCTTAGTGACTTCGGCTTGCTATTAGGGAATTTTGTAATGATGACTACTTCGATTGGTTGTTCAAGGTCTTAGAGGGATAAGACTGGAGTAACCTCCCTTTGGTTATTCAAGTTAGCAAAATCACCTAAGTAGTTGAAGATAATACGAAAGACATTGGGTTAATACACATGCACTATATTCAATCTTGGCCCCACGTATTACTATGTGTAATATGATTAGATTGAATAGTAACTATTTACAATCATGGATTTCAAGTAGTTGAAATTCTAAGAAAGAAAGTGATTGTGATTAAGATATTGTATCATATGTCTGGGATCTGAAAACACATTACTTGATGTGTTCAAGCAAGTTTTAAAGAAGTTCAAACAACAGAAATGCACTTGATATGTTAAGTGAGTTTGAATGAGTTCAAACTGTGAAGGGAGGACAATCTTCCATTGGGAGTCTAATAACCTCATTGGAAGAGATTTACTATGTATGCCTAAGGTCGCACCCACAACTTTATTTATGTAGATGTACTTAGTGTTTTGGCTATATGTGTTTTGAGGGACTTTTGTTTGAGTGGGAGCTGGTACTTAAAAGCATCTCAATGCTAGTGGGAGTTTGTTAGAATTGTTGGCACACTAAGATCATATTAAGGTGGTACTTGAGCTTATGGAGCTAATTTTTAACTCAAGGGAAACTAGATGTAGCTTCCCTTAGCTGAACTCAGCTAGAAGTAGTTGAATTTAGCTCACCTCAACTCAAGTACATCTAAAAGTAGCTCCCCTTAAATCAACTCCAGCTAAAAGTAGCTGGGGGCAACTAGGCTTCAGCTTACTCCAGCTCAACTTAAGTTAGCTCTAGCTATAAGTCATTGGAGTCATCTCAAGTTAGCCCACTCTAGCTAGATGTAGCTGCAGTCATCTTAGCTTATATTAGCTAGAAGTAGCCAACTCCAGCTCACGGGATCTGGATTGATAGAGAAGTTACTTCCATCTTAAGGTGAGCTTGGTTGGAGCTCAAGATGGATTAGTGACCTAGTGAACTAAGTTTGTACCAGCTCACCTTGTTCCTAACTTGGAACCACCATTAGGCACCTTTTGGCAAGAGTTATTTCTTTTGGCCAAAAGGGAACCTTTTGTGTGAAGGTGCGTCCATCCACCCAAGGGGAACCACTCTTCTTTTAAACAACCTATATTTACCACTGAACTTAGACAATGAGTGCAATTTTACTACTACTCCATTAATTTTAACAGTTCTCTGTTAAATTGATTAAATTTTATCACATGCACTTTGCATTTTGTATATTTAACACCCATATTTTTACTAATTAATTAAAGTACCACTAATCTTTAGTGGCCAACTTGCCCCTTGATAATTCTGGTATCGACCATCGTTAACCACCTGTATTCAGTGGGCAACTTGCTCGCTCACCTCACTGCCACCACTCCCTTTTAAACAATTTATGAAATCGATGATGTTTTTTCACCAAATATTTGGTATAACCAGGTTTCCCAATCTGAACCATGTATATAAAGATCTGCTATAAATTATGCATGAGGCATGACAATGAAAGTAAAATAAATAAAAAACACCCTTAATTTCTTACATTTTGTAAAAGGGAGTGATGACGGTGAGGTGAAAGAGCATGTTGGCCACCTAGTGCAGGTGGTTGGCAAAGATCAATACCAAAATTAGTGAGGGTGCAAGTCGGCCATCAACAATTAGTGGTTATGTTTATTAATATGTACAAGTTTGGTTGTTAAATGTATCAGATGCAAAGTACAAGGGGTAAAATGTAATCAATTTAACGAAGGAATGTTAAATTTAATGGAGTAGTAGTAAAATTGCAGTGATTGTCTAAGCTAAGTGACAAATATTACACTTTAGACGTAATTGAGTGAGTGTTTTGTACCTAATTTCTTCAAAATAGAGAGACAAAAACCATATTCTCCAAAAACAAATTACTTCAACTCCAACAGTTTCTCCATTTTGAAGAATCATGCATTTATTACAATAATAAAATATTATATATCTTTGATTAATAATTAATAAATTATTTGGAAAGATGAGAGAGGAGAGAGATGAAAAATGTTTAAACTAGTGAGAAGTAGTTTAGAGAGATGAGAGATGATAAATGTTTACAAAAAATGGATTTGGGGGAAGCTCTCCAAAACTTGGGGAAGATCACTCCTCATTTGCTCACTCTTCTCCATTTTGGAGAATGAGATGAATAAATTGTTGAACAAAAAAAATACTCAAAACTCTCCAAAAGTAAACATATCAAGAAAATGGAGAACCTGTTGGAGATGCTCTAAGGAAACTGGAAAGAGAATTTGGAAGAACAAATTTGAGAAGGAAGGGAGTTTCCATTAGTATCCTCCAACTTTAATGGTTCGGACACGCTAATCCTCCAATTCAAAGAGCATTCCGATTTGATCCACATTCTTCAGAAATCAGACAATTTGGTCCTTCCACTTTTGAGATCGAGGACCACCTGATTTTCCGCCAAATATGATTTTAAGTTTCTTTAAACATTGCCATCTCTTTTGTGTTACCATGTGAGCCACCGCTTAAATGAGAAAATTGTAAATTCTTCTCCGATTTTTCTCCGCTCACGACATATTATAGTTCGGTTCGAAGGTTCGTAAGTTCGTGAGGCTCGTAGATTCTTGGACACTACACTACTACAGAAACCTTATATACTTAAAGGTTCGTCAAGTTTGTGAGACTCAAAGGTTCATTAGATTCGTAAGCCTCGAAGATTCATTAACTTTGTGAGATTCGAAGGTTCATCAGGCTTGAATAAGCTCGCAGGCCTCTACAAGTTAAACGTCTGAAATTTGAGTTTGACTCATTTTGATATACGAACGGTTTTTAACGGTTCGAGTTCAAGCTCAGTAAATGAAGTTCTAGAACAATTTGATACATAGAACAATTACTGGAACTATTTGCTGAAACGCAACGGTAATGAACACGACTTCCTTTGGCATTCAGGGATTCTTGAACCCACTCTCATACCAAGTGAACTGGTCTAAGAACATAGTACAACTTTTAGGGTAGTAAATACAACGAAAAATTTGCACATTCCGAAACTTTATGCGATAAAACTGCCACTTTAGCCTGTGAAAAACACATGATCCATCAAAGTTGGAACGCAGACCGTAAGGAAGAGTTGCAGGACTAACCGAAGTAAGGAAAACCCAGAAGAACAAAGTGAATCAAATACGGAGATGAGTTGAACAGAATGGAAACAATAGGAATAAGAAGTAAACAGATGATCCCCTCAAAAAAGGAACTAAACAGATGAGTTCAAGTGTAGAGATCTTGAGAGAAGGATCTCTAGCTTTAACTT
Source organism: Daphne laureola (assembly GCA_038382905.1). Classification (NCBI taxonomy): domain Eukaryota; kingdom Viridiplantae; phylum Streptophyta; class Magnoliopsida; order Malvales; family Thymelaeaceae; genus Daphne; species Daphne laureola. The sequence continues at coordinate 20,864 of JBBYHH010296256.1, forward strand.
CCAAATGAATTTGCTACTGTTGAGAACATAAAATATTGGTATAACAGCCCAGCTGGATGGAGACTGCTGCATATCCATTGCTTTTTGTTGTACAAATGAATGAACGAATAGTTAAATAAGTACTCAACACAGCCATGCAGGAAGACATCAAGATGGCGGTCGCGACAGCTGATCGAGCCCCCAATAATATTACAAACAGATCGGAGTAGAGAAACTAGCAGCCAATAACTATAAACAAGAGTATCATACCTCAAGCCCATCCAAAGCAGTTCATCACTTCATTCACCTTAATCTCGCACCATATTCCTCCAGACATGCATAA
>JBBYHH010296257.1:0-12574 GCA_038382905.1 Daphne laureola
TTTTTATCTCTTAGTTCAGCTGTGATCAAGGGTTTATGATTTATCAATATCCTAATATATATATATATATATATATATATATATATATATATGTATATTTTAAAACTCTAATACTATGTACTAAAAACTATCATTAAATAAGATGTTGGAAAAAATTATAGTAGAACAGTAACTCTTAAAGTTAGAGGTTTGAAAGAAACTATTATCCCTGTTTGGAAATTTTCCCAACTTTTAACGCTAATCGTGTTTGATAATGGCTTTTTCAATTAACTATAACGTTTTGGATAATTTTTTAATGGTCAATATCAAATAGCTACAGCTAAACATGAAAAGCTACTCGTAGATAACTTTTTAAAAAAAAGGTTGTTGTCAAACACACCCATAATCTATAGTTTTTTAAGATTAGTTGTAACTGTTTTGATCTCAACCATTAAAAAATTATCCTTGCTAATTAAATATCTATAGTGCTAGTGTATGCTTAATTCACTTAATTACTGTGTAATTAACAGTGCATGTGAGAGAGAAAAAAACATTGTATCACACACAAGTGCATATCTTTTTTATTTTTTATTAAAGTGCATATCTTATTATATTGTTATTATTATTATTATTAAATTGAAGTGAGAAATTAAAAGGGAAGGGGAATATTTAGCGATATGGTTGCTGTAACTAAAAGGATTTTGTTTCAATAGATAAACCGATTTCCTTTTCAATCTCTTAAATTCCCTTTCTTGCTTCTACCTAGCTAGGAATGCTAGTTTTAACTTTCAAAACAGAACTAAATTACATGTGTTTTTAATTATATGGATATACTTAATTTTATTGATCTCATTTGGGAACAACTATTTTAATTTATTATATTATTTATAGTGTTTTGAATAAGTTTTCCAGACTTTGTTTGAAAGAAGCATTAGAATTATTGTTACATTAAAAAAATTGTAAAAGTTGTACAACGGAAAATTCTTATTTATACCCTCATAGACATCTACCCACTAACATTCTTTAGTATACCCATCCATGAAAATCAAATTTCAAATATAGCACTACCTACGAGGGGAGTCGAAGTTTTACTATGGCAAAAGCGGCAGTAAATGGAAATTAAGGCGCAGTAAATCATTTTTTAGGGTTTCTTCATCCGTCGAATTCTTCGTTTATTATATCTTCTTTCATCTTCATCTTCTCCTTCATCTTCTTCTTTCTTTTCATCATCGTCTTCTTCTTCTTCTTCTTCTTTTGTTTTCTCTCTTTTTTCTTGTTCTTCCTCTTCTTATTGTTGTGTTTTCTCTCTCCTTTCTTCTTCTTCTTCTTCTTCTAATAAAGGCATTCCTGATTCCCCTTATAATTTTGAGAAATGTTTGATTTTCGGAAATGGAGGGGAAACATTAGGGGATAATTCTTTTGTGAAAATATAAATTAATTTTTTTGGAAATAGTTTATGCAAAAGGGAAAAGAAAAGAAAAAAAAACTTGATTACAGCCTTGATTATATGAGATTCCGTAACAGTTGCCATTCAAAACGGTACAAGTTTCATTTGACTCGCTATTTGTAGAAGAAGCACTAAATAACATGCACGCACCTTTTCCTATCCAATTTTGTGCAACCAAAGGGTTGTATTGTAATTACTCCTCCTTTACCCTCCCATCTTATTTCATGTTTAAATGCAAACCTAATTAACAAGTGGACTCGCAATTAGTACTAAAAACATAACTAATTATGTAAAAGTTATTGCCGTTAAACAAAATGCAATCATCATTTGTTTTTTAATGATAATGAGTTTATTGATTAATTAAAAAACACATAAGTTGTCCTAAGCATTTAGCATGGTTCACAATGTGTAGTGACTGAGGATAAAAGAATCAAGAAGAAACTCTTTCGGATTCTCCATTCAATCATTGCATTAACTCCCGGGATAAATGATTTTTCAAATTGATTTGAGAAATTATTAGTTTTGTTTGTAAGCATATGGAAATTGATGGGTAAATTGAGTTATTCTAAATCTCAAAGGATTTCTGCAATTTACTTTTTTTGTGCTAAGGGTAAATTCTCAAAAAGGACCATGGGTGCGCGGTAAGTTTTAAAATGAGACTTCAAAAGGATGAAAAATTAAAATAAAGCTTCAATGGGACAATATTAAAATTTAAGGGAACACTTGTGCATTTTACTCAGAAAAAAAAATAGTGTACAAATTTTCCATAAAAAGAAATGTAACCATTTTTTTTAGACAATCCAAAAGATAAATTGTAGCAATTTTTACGAGATAAATGATGTATAAGCCAAATAAAGGCGTGTTTTCCACCATCCTTATCCAAAGTTTTTCAAAATTTAATTTCCAGTGACAAAAGGTCAATTCAAATAACCACCTCGACATTATATCCATTTTTCTAAAATGTCACAGAACTCAAAAAACTATCGGTTTAGTCTTGAACTTAAACAAAAAGAGTTTTTTTGAATAATTTTTTCAAGTAACTGTTGAGCTTCAGAAAAGTTATCTACGAGTAAACCGATTCACTCGAGGCCAACCCAACAGTCCCTAGCATCGCACCTCCTTGCCTCACACAACGCTCCCTCACGCTATCACCATGCCACCCCTATATTTAGTTGTAGTTGTTTGGCATCAACCACTTAACAAATTATCTAAAACACTAGAGTTAATTGAATCACTTATTCTCAAACGAGGTTGAAACCATCATCCTCATTCGTGATAGGCCAACCCCATCATCCCTAGTGTCGCCACATCCTTGACTCGCCCAATCCTCCCTTGCTCTGCTCTAGCCACTGCCCTTCAGCTCCACCGCAAATTCACTCTAGGCTAGCCCAACCAGCTCCCTCCTCCCATAACGTCACCTCATCCTTGCCCTACTCGACCCTCCCATAGTGTTGGCCTAGTTGTCGTCATTCAACCTCACAACCAATTCACTTGAGGCCAACCCAACAGTCCCTAGCATCGTGCCTCCTTTCACACATCGCTCCCTCACAACCAATTCACTCGAGGCCAACCCAACAATCCCTAGCATCGCACCTCCTTGCCTCAGACAACGCTCCCTCACACTATCACCATGCCACCCCTAGCCCTGCCTATCTGAGATCTGGAGATGGCACCTTTAGAGGCCAAGAACAAAGGTAGAATTAACAGCTCATTTTCAATGGCTGGGGTAGCCCGAGAACTAGATGCCAGGGAAGGTGAGGTGGGTGATGAAAACCGAGGAAGATGTAGGGACTAACTTGTCCAATTTGACAAAGATTGGGAACTTGTTTTTAGGTTGTGCCATTTAGCTGACTGGCCAAAATCAGATTTTGGCGAACAATTAACAAATCCAAAATTTTGCACCCTAATTGACATACAGATGTTAACCAACACAATCAACACAGCTATTCAATGGCACCCTAAAATTCAATTATGGGGAACAATTGGTAGCGTAGTTTTTTCACTTGATTCAATTTCCCCTGATATATCACAATCAACACAGCTGTAATTGCAAATGTTCATCTCTTCCATGTCCTATTAAGAATCTAGGAACCATAAGTACTTGTAGAACAACATGAGCAAAACTTAAGACACCAGGAAGTGATTGTAGGCAGCAAGGGTGCCCTGAACAACAGAAAGTGTCCTTCCTAGATCTTGTTGAAGGCAACAATGTCACAACTCTGAATAAACTCGTTGCGGGGCTCCGCTGTGAGGAAATCCTCAATAAGGTTGTCAGGCGACACAAGGTCATCAACGATCGTAAGCATGATTTGCAACTTCTTGATGCCGTACCCAACAGGAACGAGTTTGGCTGCAATGGAATCAGAGAGAGACGTGAATGTGAGCAGACACAATAGTCAATACACACATCTTACTTCGAATATGTTAAGAAATAACCGAAATTCTGTGAATAGTACATGCTCCCCAAAAGAGGCCGGGCATCTCGACACTCCTTACGGCCTCTTCCAGCTTCTTCATGTCAGTCTCATCATCCCAAGGTTTCACATCCATCAGGACAGAGGACTTTCCACCTGTATCAAACAGGTTGAAAGAACAATACTAAGTCATCAACTGTAAAAAAAGATGCACCAATTCCATTGCTATAGAAGCTTAAAAATGTACTCCTTATTGTAAAACGATAGGAGTAATCTGTTTCTGCCATGAAATGATACTTCATACCTCCCCATGTATCCAAATAAATCTTTTTTTCCTTTTATCTTTTCACCCACGCCTTTGACCTTTTAATCCTAGCACTAGCTTACACTTGACTATAGCTATCCTAAATACCAATAGCATTACTATAAGAAAACAGCCTCCCCTTACACTATAACTAATGGCAACCACTCCGATGTTTAATCTAGAAAGTTACACCTTACATGGCCACTCCCGATTTATCCAAATCAATCTTCTTTTTCTTGAACTTTTTGCCCTCGCCTTTGACGTTTTAATCCTAACACTAGCTTACACTTAACAATAGCTATCCTAAATACCATTACTATATGAAAAAAGCCTACCCTTAAACTATGACTAATAGCAGCCACTCTGATGTTGTTTAATCTAGAAACATGACACTGTAATTCACACAACAAACTGATGTTAAACAAGCAATACTTATCACAAGCAGATCATTTTAGCTGATATAAGAAGCTTTCACAAGTAAGAACTAACTTTCTTTCTTTGAAGGCTTCTTCTTAGCAGCATCCCTCTCTTCTGCAGCCTTTTTATCATCCTCTGTCTCATCACCAAAGAGATCCAAGTCATCATCATCTTCTGCAGCTGCAGCAGCCTGCAAAAATTCCAAAAGGGTGTCGACCAAATAAGAACAAACATAAACTGGTTAACCAATCCTACTGAGAAGTAATCTCCAACTAACTATAACCAAATGCTGATTTGGAACTTCAAAACTTGATCCGTCCATAAAGATTGCAACATTCTATTTTCAGCATTTAATCTATGATTTGTTTTCTTCAACATGTTGACATATAATGTCAAATAATTTATATGCATATGTTAAATGAATTTGTCTAGTTTCTAAATATATTTTTTAAAATTATTTTTAATAAATTCTTCTTTGCTAAAAATTGAGTCAAACACGAGACAAAAAGTCAAATGTCACAATCTTTACGGGACGGAGGTAGTACAATCTTCTATGTTTGTGGATCACACAGCACAAAATAACCAATGTTCAATTCTGTCTCACCTTAGCGGGAGCAGCTTCAGCTGGAGCAGCTTTTCCACCAATTCTCACACCAACAGCTTTCCCAGGAAAGCTACCAAAACATAAACATTGAAGTTTTATTAAACTTTCAGAATACCCAGAATGAAAAACAGCTTCAAATCTCATTCAAACACAAGAACAACGCAATTCAAAAAAAAAAAACTACCTTTTTGCGAGCTGAGAAGAAACGGTTTGGTACCACCTGGAAGCATGAGGTAAAGAAGCACCGGGCTTCTCCAGAACAGCAGCAAAAACCTTCACATCATCCTTAGTCAGCTGATCTCTGTAAATCAACAAACAAACAAAAACAAATTCAAAATTTTGACTTGTGGGTCTTTCGAAAGACCAATTCATCAAGGAAAAAAAAAGGAGCTATACCCGGAAACGTAAGATTTCCCGGACAAGAACTGATCGAGAGCCTTGAGGCCTTCTGCGGTGTGGAGATCTGAGAAAGTGACGGCCATTGAATTGAACTGAACTGGTTTGGTTGCAGAAGAATCGTCAATGATTGGAGAGCAGATCCTTACTTGAAGCACTGAGTCGAAGAGAAGTGACCGCCGTTGAAGGTTGTATTTTTATATATGTGGAAGATGAAGATAAACCCTAGATGGTATATTCTCCGGAACCTGTGAATTTGTGATGTGCAGAAACGTCGTCGTTTGAGCAATCGTCCGTTAAGCCCTAGTGTTGGTTCATAACGTGGTATTAAGTATCGTTTTAGTATCGGTATATCAGAGGTATATCGTTTGTACCAGAAAAAGTGTACGGATATATATATATATATATATATATATTAAGAAAAATAAATATCAAATTCATGAGAATACATTGATTTTACTCAAATTAAAATAATAACATCTTCAAAATACTTCAATATTGATTCTACTTTGTTGTACTGTATATGAGTCTTTTTTGGGACACATTTATACTTACAATTTTTGTACATGATTTTACAGTGAAGATGAGACTCTTTGAGGAACAAACAAATGTGTAAATTTTACGTTTGAAGATGCAATTTTTGTACCGGATTCACACGTTTCACCTCTCAATTTTTTAAAAAAAAAAAAAAAACTTGTACCGCCATTTTCTACGTTTCGTCCGGTACACGGCACGGGCAGTACCGACCGGTATAACGACCGATACAACTTTGACCTAAACGATACCGTTTTATGGTCGGTATCGATACGAAACCGGCGTACCGGCCGGTACGGTATAAAATTTAATACCATGATTCATAATACTAATCGCTTATGAGATTCAGACATAACAACATTGCAGATAATCTACGATACCCTTAAAATCATTATATGATTTTTTTTGTTGTTTATTTACGGATTGTCGTTATGTTCTTCGTGTTTAGGAGTTTACACTTACAATTGTCATTGCGAATATGTAGTAATCACGGTTATTACCGCAATCCATTATAAATACTTTAACATCAATTATTTTATCAAGATAAACATAATAACATTCAAATATTTGTAAATCCAACATCTAAGATACCTAAATATCCGAATTCCCACACAAACTACATTTGTCTCATGGTACATGACCTAACATATGGCCTAGCGGTTAATGGTTATCCTCAAAATCACGAGTGATGGCTAACTGTAATGCGGATATCCCTTATCTGCTAACCGCAATTATTAGGATAGCGATTTTGAAAAAAAAAACAATAACCACCACCAACAAATTAAAACTACAATTAAAATCATTAGTAACGGGCGATTATATTCCATTTATGGTTTCAAACTGTCTCACTATGAGGCTTGTTCTTCAATGCACTCAATGCTCATTTCCATCAGTCAAGTAAGTGCTTTAGTCTCTACTTTTTTTTTGTTTTTAAGTGGGTCAATCAATCAAAACTCTTACTACCATGCATAATGAGAATGTTACATAGAATCATTTTAAACACTTTTTGGATACTTTTTAATTTAATATTATCATGTATTTCTTTCATCTTTAAATAAATAATGAGTATTTTTTTTTAGGATGTCCCTGAAAAGTTAGTATATTTTTTTTTTATAAACTTTAATTGAGTTGTTTTATTCAAATATCTCCAACATTCTATCATCTATTATTCTAATTTTTTTTTACCAAAATTATTTTGGGAGGGGATGAGTGCTAATGATGGGGATATTTTTTACCAAGATTTTTTTTTCCCTCCATTTCTTAATTTGAGTGCAAAAAAAAAATGTATAATTTATTTGGGGATATGAAGGGAGTAATTACTTTTGTGAATTTACTTGATTTTGGGTGCAGCAAAATGAACACACAACAATTGTTTAATGGATGAGTGTTAATTGTAATTGTCCATAGTTTTCTCATATAATTTGTGTGGCAAAAAAAACAATTAAGGAGACATTTGAGAGGAAAACCCACAAATTCATTTTTTTGTTAAACCTACATTTTTCCTTTCTTTAATAAATATGATACATTTAACTGAGTATGAAGATTAAGAAATATTGTTGACTTTAAGATAAGAAAGTAAAGTAGATGTATATGACAAAAGTAATTTTTTTTAGTGGAAATGAAAGTGAAAGGTAATAAGATATAGTTTGTTTCTAAAAATTTCCTAAAAACGAAGCATATCAATTTTGTTTGGATAATTCGGAAACAAAAACGTATCAATTGTTTCACTTTTGTTTGAAAATAGATAATAATGAAAATTTATTTAAAATGAATTAATAACAAAAAACAATCTAAATCTAAATATGCAAACACACAAAAAAAATTAAAAATGTTAACACATTTAAGAATTAGGACAAAGGAAGTATAAAAGATAGTAGAAAAAGAAAGTTATTAGGTATGATTAAATTTAAAAAAAAATGTTAGGTAGTGAATCACACCATCTCTAATACCGGCCGATATGTCGGCTTTATACCGCTATCGGCCAGGAAAGGGCAGCATCCACGTCAACTTCGGCCATATGGGAGGAGATGGTGAAAATAACAACAGAGGGTACAATTGTAACAAATATAAAAGTAAAAGGGTAAAACCTGTAAAAGAATCTATTCTCATAATTTTAAACCAAAAAACAAAAAAAGATTCGCACCAGCAGCTGACAGAGTGAGCTGCTCAATTTCTTCGATTCGCGACTGCGAGCAGCGACGAGTTCGGCGACCGTCGGAGAGAAAAGGAGCGGCGATTCGGCGGCGGTCCTGGGTTGAAGCTGGGCTCGTACAGATCAAGAACATCGGTGGTGTTGCCCCGCTTTGTTCGCGATTAACCTGGTATATTCGATTCTGCGAAATGCTTCAATCGATTCTGTTTATGAAATCGAATTGTTCTATATTCACTTTCCTATTACTGAATGACTTATAGTTTCGAAGTTCTTGTTGTTTCCAATTTTTTTCTGCTGATTGACTTTCCTGAGCGATATGATGTGGCTCTGTTTTTCTTCTCGTTTGCTCACTCGGTTATGTTTATGTTATGGACTTCAGCTCCATTTATATAATGTGAAACTTGTTGTTTGAAGTTTAAATGTTGGGTGTGTTAAATGTTCGGTGTACCATGCTTACAGATTCTATTTGTGGACTTTGGCTGGAAGCTGAGAAAAGCATTTGGAAGGAACAGTTGATTGCCGATTCACGTTTTATTGGAGAAATTTTAGGTTCTGAGATTTGGATTTCGATAGCTGCCTCCAACTATGCTCACATGCTCATATCAGAATTAGGTGCTTGCTTAGGCTTTACAAATTGTATACTCACTTGGAAACGGTATTGAAATTGAACAAGAAAGCAGTCACAATGGCCTCCTCTCTTTTCCTCAGCCACCAAACTTTCATCTTCCCTTCCCACAGTCCCTCCCGAAAGACCTCTCTTTCTACACTTCAGCCTCTTGGGTCTTCTTCAATTGACCGAAAGCTTCAATTTCGAAGAAACCCAGTTGTCAGAGCTTCTAGGAAACAGCTGGAGGTTCCATTATCTGACTCATTTTCTTTTCTTATTTGGATTTGTTTCTGGTCGTGTCCTGTTCCGGTGTACGGTCTCTAAGTTTCAGGCTTTTTATTTGCTTTATTAGGTTGTCTATGATCCTGATGAGAAGATCAACAAGTTGGCTGATGAAGTTGACAGGGAAGCTCCACTGTCAAGGCTCACGTTGTTCTCACCATGCAAGGTAAATCTCTGGGTTGGTTTGGCTATTTTTTTCTTCAATTTTTTTTATTTTTTGTTTTAGATGTTTTTATTTTTTGTTATAGATTTTTTTATTTTTAGGTGCTGGAATTTGGTAGCTTATGGTGAGCAGAATTGAGTTGTTAGGCTATGTTTTGCAGATCAACGTTTTCTTAAGGATAACCAACAAAAGGGAAGATGGGTATCATGATTTGGCATCTCTTTTTCATGTAAGTTCGTAGAGTTGTATGAGATCTATGTGTTGTAAACAAATTATGATGTGTTTAAGCTTAGCATAAGTTGATCCTATAATCCACCGTTTAACTGATCTTTCTTTTGTACTTGTTCTTTGTATATCCAGACAATCAGCCTAGGTGATGTAATTAAATTTTCATTATCGCCAATGAAAAATAAAGATCGTTTGTCAACCAATGTCTCTGGGGTTCCTCTTGATGATACAAACTTGGTTAGTCCAAGTCCAAGCTTGCTTGAGTTGTTTTCATTTTCATTTTCTTCAAGAGTCATGCTTCTAAAGTTCATAAGCATTGCTAAGCTGCGCAGATAATTAAAGCCCTCAATCTCTACAGGGAGAAGACTGGTAGTAGCAACTTTTTCTGGGTAAGTTAAAAAGAGAATGTTAGAGCTTGTGAGATAGTATATTGAACTATCAACTTTATAGCATTGTCATCCTTCAGTTATCTGAATTTCTCATATTTTGAGTAGATTCATCTTGATAAAAAAGTCCCCACCGGAGCAGGTTTGGGAGGTGGCAGCAGCAATGCTGCAACAGCACTTTGGGCAGCCAACCAGTTTAATGGTTGTGCAGCAAGTGACAAGGAGCTCCGAGAATGGTCAAGTGAGATAGGTTCAGATATTCCATTCTTTTTCTCACATGGTGCTGCATATTGTACTGGACGAGGTGAGGTATGTCTATGGAACTGCTTATGCTCTTCTAATAAGACGGAGCCATAGCTTTGATTTGGTAGCTGGTAAATCCACATGATGGGATTGGATTTGCTTACTTTTGTTGTGAACTCAATCTGCCATTGTATAACACATTTAACTGATATTTATCAAGGCTTATATGCAAAAGTTGACATCGTTTCAGCTAAATTTAAAAAGCTAATTCACACTATGAGCATGATGCCTGATGATGATGATGATAAGAAAAACTGAAGTTTATTTATTCCATTGATTATGAGGGCAGAGATTTTACCTTAGTTCATCTTTTACCGAAAGCTTGAGCTTTAGTTCCCTTGGAGCCAGATCATAATTTTTTTAAAAGTGATTGCCGGCAGTGAATAATAGTGTACTTAGCTGCAATTACGTGTCGGTATACTTTTCAAAGTGGTTGGATTGTGGCTTTTTGAATAAATGCTCTGCTTCCATTCTGATTTGGTTATATGTGATCCTGGTGCAACCAACCTGCATATGGACAGTTCTGAAACCCAAATTACTGTAGTTGCTATATTATTTGTTATTATTTCTAAGCCTTTTCTGTATCCTAATACTATGCTTTTTAACTGATTCACAAGTGCTAGTAATGTTCTCTTCCCAATGTAGAATATTTTGGCGCTTCTAAATTATGGTGTTGTTTCGTCAATTCCAGGTTGTTCAAGATATTTTCCCACCTCTCCCTTTCGACTTTCCGATGGTTCTAATAAAGCCTCCAGAAGCATGCTCCACTGCTGAAGTTTACAAGGTAAATTTGGGGAAGTGCTGAAAAGATGTTTTTCATGCCTATCTGAGCTGGTTACGTTTTATAAGTTATTGGTAACAATAATGTTCCTCTGCAGAACTTTCGCCTTGACGAAACTAGTAAGATTGATCCTTTAAAATTGCTCGAGAAGATATCAACTAATGGGATCTCTCAAGATGTCTGTATTAACGACCTTGGTATAACTCTGAAGAATCATCAACTACACCTCCCGCTTGAAAAATTTTGTGGGCACAACACAACTGACTTGACATATTCGATATTATTATGCAGAACTTCCGGCTTTTAAGGTTCTCCCATCTCTTAAACGGCTAAAACAGAGAGTAACCGCAGCCGGCAGAGGGCAATATGCTGCAGTTCTCATGTCCGGGAGGTAAGAAGTTGCCTACAAAACTTTAGATCTCGGTGACAGTCTTGACATTTTCCCAGATCTGGTAACCCATTCTTATGTTTGACATGTAGTGGTAGCACAATTGTCGGTATTGGTTCCCCTGATCCTCCGCAATTTGTATACGATGAAGATGATTACCGCGATGTGTTTTTGTCAGGTATGTTTCATGTCTACCTTGTGTGCTTTGTTGATCTCATTCCTGCTAGTTTTAACAGAGTGATTAACTATCCAACAACTAACTACATCCTGTTGCAGAGGCCAACTTCATCACTCGTGATCCGAATGAGTGGTACAAAGAACCTGCTTCAAAAACTGCATACTGCCAACCACCTGAAGTCTCTCAATCAAGCCAGTGATACTGATAAGTTCCTGCTTTGCCAACATTGCAGATGTGTGTACGATTTTCAACAATCAATAGATCAACTAATTTATTATGAGGGTTTGTCTGAAATTTTCACCAAACTGCTTAGTTTCTAGTCTGTGAGACCAAGACCATGATAGGCCAAGGCAAACAAAATAAGTGATGATGTAAATTTTAGACAGTTTTCATGCAGTGCCACACAACACCAATGAGAACACCACCAAAGAACCTTTTGTTCCATTCTTACCGAGTTTTGTGTGGGAGTGACTGCTAGGTTCGCAATATTAGACTTTAGTAGCTCGATTGCGTGCCTTTGAAGTTTTGAGGACTCTTCAGCTTCTTCAAGATTACCCACTATTTTTCAAACCTATAGAAACATCTAGGGGTGAGGCCGAGCTGAGGCCGGACTGGAATTTGGCAGGCTTGAGCTCGTGAAAATATTGGGCTCGGTTCGAGCTCGGTTTGTGATAGTTTGGGTTTAGCTTGAAGGCTTGATTAGTGAGTATCTCGTTTAGGTTCGATTTTGAAGTTTAGTTCGATTCGGCTTAAACTAGTTGGTGAAGTTTGAAAAAAATGATATGTATATTACAATTAAGTTAATAAAGTAAATTAATTTTTAAAGTAAATTAAATTAATAAAGTTAAAAATGATATGTATATTACAATTAAGTTAATAAAGCTGAAAGAAAGGCGGTAAAGGACCGCATGAAAGACATCTGATTGTTAAGGATGTGATCCAATCTAAACTGAACCTCCCACGGCAGCGTATCTGTATATAGAAAAATTAGATTTATATTTTAAAATGTTA
>JBBYHH010296368.1:0-12570 GCA_038382905.1 Daphne laureola
ATATCGGTAGGAAATTCACCTGGAACTTATACATTCATAACACACTCTCTCTTGGGTTTGACCCTCACTAAACTGAGATGCTATACTAGGATAGATAGATCGTGCATATCTAAGTGAGGAAATATATAAATAGAGAATTTGCATCCCGATCAACAAGGTGAAGGAAGATGGTGGATTGTCCATCTCTACACATTTGTCTCCCACTAAGTCTAGTCTTGTGATGGCATCCCATGATTCTATGATAATGACTAGCTTAGTGTATATGTTGATGACTTGGGCAATAATTCACTGCAGGCTTCTTTCCACTCCCCTTGATCATCCCAAGTAAGAACAAAAGTTCGTACTTAATTGTGAACGTGCCTTCAATGAGTATAAGATTCTTGGTGACTACACATGCTACTCATTAAATTATCCTATAAACTACTTTAGACTTTTGTTTCTTCTTACGCTGCCGATTTGTGTGATCATGCTTGATAGGTTGATATATTATCACACCATGGTTGTATTTCAATTGCCTGCCACTTTGCCATTCAAAGTTTTAAGATTTTGTTTACTAACCCCTAATGAGCTTCAAAGTTTTTTGTGAGTGTCTTTGTTTGTAGGTATTCACTCCTTAGATTCAAGGATGAATCTTTTTAAGAGGGAGGGGATGATGAGAACCTAAGAGCATTCAAGGGATACTTGGAGGGAAAGGATGGATGAAAGCACTAAGGTCATGTGGAGAGGTCGATTCAAGGACAAAATTGAAGAATTGAAGATATTTGAGTTGCAGTCAAAGTTGGTCAACACCATGGGTCAAAGTCAACAACTCAGGTCAACTATGATCAACGCTCAAACATGGGAAAGATTGGTACCATTTGAAATATGTTTCCAAGAGGATTCCAACAAGCACAATTACATATTAATTGGAGTTTAAATGAAGCTTGTGCACAATTACTTCCAATTCTGATGATGTCAGCTTATCTCCCAAGCTCCAAATGGTCCCAAAACTGGGAAAGTGACCTTCCAAAACCTCCCAAATCATACTCACATGTGATCCAACGGTTCTTTCTCTATTTGGGATGGTTGTTATTGCATTGTGATGTATTTAACCTTAAACTACCTATTTTGGCTATTTTGGATGTAATTGCTTATTAGCTTAAGTTAATCAAACCCAAACCTTATGGAATCATTCAAGAATATTCCATTAGGGTTTTTAGGGCTTAGATGTCGGATTTGGTGGCTATACAAGGGCTACCTCTTTCATTTGTAACTTAGAACCCTTAGGAAAATTGCTTGAATGAGTGTCTTCCTCAAGCTTGGTTATCACTATCCCTCCTTCCATCTCCAGCCCTTGAGGCTCATTCTTGACCTTCAAGAAGTACATCTAGTGTTTCTACCACCACCGTAGGGTAGAGGTGCCAGATCCATCTCCTCATCGGCACAAATCCATGTGTTATCAAGCCAATATCGACCTTGAAGGTCCTTGGAGCCGACTTCTATCTTCCACCTCCTTCCAAGATCTAGATCAAGGATCTAAGGCTTCCAACCAGCCTTAGGGAGGTCTGCATCAAAATATGACCATATTCCTTTAGTTGTTAAGTCATCCATAGGATTTGTGCCACACAGCTTCCTGCATCTATGTATTCTGCTTCAACTGTAGAGAGTACCACTAAGTTTTATTTCCTAGAGAACCAAGATATAAGAAAGCTTCCCAAGAATTGGCATGTTCCACTTGTTGACTTCCTGTCTATCTTCCCCCCAGCAAAGGCTGAATCACTATAACCATGTAGTTCAAAGGAGGTCTCCTTGGGATACCATAATCCCAATTTTGGTGTATCAACCAAATATCTGAAAATCCTTTTAACACACTTCAAGTGTGACTCCTTTGGATTTTCTTGGAATCTGGCACAGATGTAGACACTGAACAAGATGTCTGGTCTTCTTGATGTAAGATATAACAATGATCCAATCATGCTTCTGTAGAGCTTTTGATCAACACATTGACCAAAAGCATCTTCCTCTAGCTTTATTATGCTGCTCATAGGAGAAGGGCAAGGTTTGGCATTTGTATAACCAAATTTCTTCAGTAGTTCCCTAGTGTACTTAGCCTGGTTGATGAGTATACTATCTTCTTTTTTCTTGATTTGCACATCAAGGAAATAATTTAGTTATCCCATCATGCTCATCTCAAACTCTCCATGTATAAGCTTGGCAACTCTTGTCATTGTGGATCATTAGTAGAGCCAAATATAATGTCATCCACATAAATCTGTACTAGTAATAGTTCTGACTTGGTAGAGTTTTTTAATAGAGTAGTATCTACCTTTCCTCTGTTGAAACCATGTTCAATTAGGAAACTACTAAGCATGTTCTACCAAGCTCTAAGAGCTTGTTTCAGACCATACAGAGCTTTCTTCAGTTTGAAAACATGATTAAGATGATGAGGATCTTCAAAGGCTGGTGGTTTCTCTATAAAGACTTCTTCTTTTATAAAACCATTTAAGAAAGCACTTTTCACATCCATTTGAAAAAGTTTGATGTTCAAAAAGAAGGCAAATGCACAGAGTATCCTATAGCAATTAACCTAGCTTTATTCATTGTCATAAAACCATTCTCATCAAGTTTGTTTCTGAATACCCACTTTGTGCCAATGATGAAGGTTTTGGAACCAATTCCCATACATCATTCCTCCTGAACTGATTTAACTCCTCTTGAATGGCTATTATCCAGTTCTCATCAGCTAGAGCATCATCAAAGATTTTTGGCTCTATTTGGGATAAGAAAGCTTGAAAACATCAAAGATTTCTTCAAGAAAATCTAGTTAATACTCCCTTTGTAACATCACCTATTATGTTTTCTCTGGGATAGTTGGATCTTTGCTTGAATTTTCATGCTGATGTAGGTTCTTTTTCTTCTGTCTCCTCTTGCTATCTCTCCTTATGATGATATGCTTTTGGTGAAGATTTCTCTTAATTATCAGCATATTCTTCTTCTCTTTTCTCATTAACATGTTGACTGGTGCTGGTATCAATGTGCTGTTCTGTTCTGTCTTCTTTGTTTGTGATTCCTGCATCATCTGAGAAAATATCTTCCTCTTCTATTTGAGGGTTAATCTCACTAAACATAATGTCAATGGATTCTTTAACTTTTAGATAGATTTTGTTGTAAACTCTATAAGCCTTACTCCTGGTTGATTAACCCAAGAATATGGCTTCATCATTCTTGGCATCAAACTTTCCAAGATTGTTCTTACCATTGCTCAGTATAAAGAACTTACAGCCGAAAGTGTGGAAGTATGAGATATTTGGTTTCTTGCATTTCCACAGCTCATAGGGTGTTTTTTTTAGCTGAGATCTGATGGTGAGCCTACTGAATATGTAGCAGGCTGTGTTTGCTACTTCTGCCCAAAAGTACTTTGGTAGTTTGTACTCATTCAACATTGTTCTCACCATTTCCACAATGGTCATGTTCTTCCTTTCTACAACCCCATTTTGTTGAGGTGTTCTTGCAACAAAGAATTTATGAGTAATGCCAAGTGAATCACATAGAGTATTTAAATCAGAGTTTTCAAACTCACCTCCATTGTCGTTTCTTATAGCAACAATGGTTTTACCTTTTTCATTTTATACTATCTTGCATAAGATGTTGAACTCATTATATGTGTTACTCTTCTTGACTAAGAAGAAGACCCAAGTGTAACTACTGTAGTCCTCAACTATTACCAGCCAGTATCTCTTCCCACCTATGCTTGTAGGATCAATAGGTCCAAACAGATCCATATGTAGCAACTCCAGAGCTCTTGATTTGGAAATTAGATTCTTTATCTTGAAAGTTGACCTTGTTTGCTTTCCTTTGACTCAATCTTCACATTCCTTGTCCTTGTCAAATCTGAGATTTGGTAATCCTCTAACTAGGCTCTTTTTGGATAGCTTGGAGATAGTATGCATACTAGCATGTCCAAGTTTTTTATGCCAACGTCATCCTTCATCTTTGTTAGCAACAATAAGACATTTGAAACTAAAGGTACATAGTTCATCAAAGTCAATAGTATAGACGTTTCCACATCTTCTACCAACAAACAAGGTTTTATTTGAACCTTTGTCAATTACATGACAGAGTTCTGGTTAAAAAATTACCTTGTAGCTAATATCACACAGTTGACTGATACTTATCAGATTATGCATTATCGCTTTAACTAACAACACGTTGTTGATGGTGAAGGAAGTTTTCTTACCAATCTATCAAACACCAACAACTTTACCTTTGCTATTGTCTCCAAATGAGACTATGCCACTTTCTTTGGGCATAAGACTGAGAAATTTGTGTTTACCTCCTATCATATGTCTTGAGCATCGACTGTCCAAGTACTAAGTATTCTTCCTTGTTACCTATCAACATGTTGATAAACTCAACTCACCTTTGGAACCCACTTCTTGGTTCCAAACTTGTCAGTAGCAGTTTTAATGACCCAAATCTGCTTCAAACCAGAAATAACTTTTTTATTTCTAAATAAACAATCCTTGTTTGAGTGACCCTTCTTGTGAAAGACATGGCAAGTGATAACAGTAGTGTTTGAAAACTTGTTTTTTAAAAGGACTTGTTTCTGATCTGGTTGGTAACCAATTCTAGCTTTGTGATATACAGTTCTTTGATTACCAAGTAGAAGATTCAAGTTTCTCTTTTAGACTTTCCATTTCTTTCACTAGATTGATCTTTTTAGATTCAATTTCTTAACAAGAGATTCATATTCTAGACAGATATTCTTAAGTTCTGCTATTAGATCAGCGCATTGATAGCTCCTAGAATAAGAAGATTCTGACCATAAAGATACATGTTTGTCTTGTTTAGCCATCATGCAGTAGATGTCTTATCTTCTATTGAACCGTTCTTCTTTTCTGGTTATGATAGAAGATATGCTTCTGACAGATTCTTCTCCTCCTTGTATTCCAAAGTTCCAATCTTGAATTGTATCTTCAGAGGAGAAAGACTCATTGTGTTCTGTTTCATTTGAACATATTGATTCTTATTTATCATACTCACTTATTATATCATTCCATATCTCTTGTGTACTCTCAGAGTTGTAAATGATATTAGTAACTTCAAGTGTAAGAGCATATAACAATAAGCTTATTACCTGAGCATTGATGGAGGAATTTTTGTCATCCTCTAATGTGTAATCATTGAGTGGTTTGAATGGAATATTTAGTGGTCCATGCTCAATGATTCTCCATGACTTGTAATCATGTCTTTTGATGTATGTCTCCATCCATATTTTTCACCACCTAAAATTTACAGAGTCAAATAGGGGAGGTGCATATAAATTGTCCTTCATATACACATGTGCAAGTCATCTGATCTTTATCTCTAAACCGCAAGGTTCTTTAAGAGAAACCTGCTCTGATATCAATTGTAGACCCAAGTATGGCCAAGAGGGGGTGAATTGGTCTTAAAATAGATTTAAAAACCTTTGGCTTTGCAACCAAAACCCTCATCAACACGTTGATAGATCAGAGTTGAGTATACTTATAGGAGCAAGATATCAACGTGTTGATGGTATGCACAGATAGAAGTGTGTAGAAGAGAGAAGGATACATAGATTTATAGAGGTTCGGTCAACTCGACCTACGTCCTCTACTCAATTCACACTTGAGATTTTCTCCACTAGTTATGAGGCCTGACACATAGGGCTTATACATAGTGCTAAACACACATGACTTGAACAAAGGTTTCCTGACACATAGGACTTTACGCCAAATACCTAACTAACAGAATTTAACAAATTGCCTGACTAACAGGTCTTTCACAATTACTTGACATACATGACTATGTACAATGGTTGCCTGACATACAAGACTTTATGCCAAGGTTGCCTGACTAATAGGACTTAGAATGTAGACAACAACATTGTGATCAACGCGTTGATACAGTATCCTATCAACCTTCATCTTCCTTGGGAAGTTTCAGTTAATTAGTGATGAAGAACTGGTCTATCACCACCAACTAATGAAGTTGATCTATATACGCTCTAGAGAGATAGCCTTATAAAAATATGAGATGTAGAGAATAGAAAGGCTTCTCTGATGATGAACTCGCTCGTGATGTCAAAGCTTGTTGTAGATGATCTTCTTGGAGGATTGCATCTTTGTGAATGATAGCTCTGAGAGTTTCTTTTGATCTGTGAGAGTGATGAGGATGATGAAGAATATACAGATGCATCTGATATGATCTCAATATTGTATGTGTCTTCATATCTTCCTTCTTCTTCAGCTTTTATAGGCTCCAAATTGTTCACAAATGTGTAGGAGCGTCTGGAATAATTTCATAGCCATTGTGCATGAATAGTTTCCATTTTGGAGCTTTCTAACCGTTGGCTAATTGATTTCTAGCCATTGTAGATCTTCATCGATTTATTTCTTCTTCCATCAATGTATTGATGAAGACTGACTTCAGCAACTTGGTGAATTTTCTTCTTTGATCTTTGGCTTCTTTGAGAGCTTCAAGCTTGTAATCTTTCTCTCATAGTTATTGCTCAGTAGTGGAGTGCATTGCTTCTTGAATGATTGCTTCAAAGCTTGTGAATCATGGAGCTTGTGTTTTGAGCTTTCTTCTCATCAACGCGTTGATGCCTGTTGCATCAAGCATTCTTTGATTTCTTTCCTTATATGAGCTGATTGTATCTTGTCAATCAGGGATCTCCTTGATCTGATGAAGAATATGACCGTTGCTTTCATAGGATTGAACTCCATCATGTATTCTTCGATTTATCTATGAATGTGGCTAAGAAATCACTCCACATTAATCAAGAAAATGGATCTAAATTATCAATTACCCAAATATGCAATGTGTTCTTAATAACACATGAATTCTTGCACTTTTGCATACTTTGCATTTTAATCCCAATATTTTTTATATAATCAACAAAGAAATTATAATCTTGGTGAGGGATCTAAGTTTATCAAAACTTAAGAAAATGGTCCTCAAGGTTTTGGAATCATCAAAATAAAGTGGTTTAAGACAACAAAGTCAACAATCTCATCCCTTTTGATGATGAGAAAACACTTCAAGAAGTTTTGATAACCCTTTGAAAATCCATTTGATAAAGATCTCATATTTGAGTATATGCTCCTCCTTAGGATGAGCTTTTGTAAGAACCTTTTTTCAAACTTGAATAAAATCTCCCTTAGAAAGTATTATACCCCTTAGGAAAATAATTTTGGAAAATAATAGTGGGATTTCATTGCATTGTATCAAATGAGACAAGATCCCCCTTAGTTTTTGAACATATTTATCCCTTTTTTGTGATCATCAAAAAGGTAAAAGCCAAATAAGTTCATATGTAAGATGTGTAAGTGGGACTATATGTATTACAAAGTTTTCATAAATGTGTTGATAAATACAGAGTGCTATAGATAGTATCCTTGTGGTATGATTGAGACTTATCAAATATGAATGCTCAGGAATATATCAAGATTGAGCTACTGAAATATTTCAAGTATAAGCATGCTCAACAATGATGTTACCAATATTGACATGATCAGTTCATTTAGAACATATGATAGTTTATCAACTATGATCAATGTATCTTATAACAGGTGATATTTTATCCTGGTGATCAATGTATCTTATAACAGATGATAGTTTATCAATTGTGATCAATGCATCTTATAACAGATGATAGTTTATCCTTGTATACATGATCAACTTATTCATATAATAGTCATGATGTTGCACAAAGTTGATTTAACTAGTGGGCATGTTCAATATGCATGCACCAGAGTAATTCAGAGAAATTGATATTAATAATTGCATTTTAACTCAGATAGGGCATAGTCATGAGTATTTGTAGAGTACTTGCTATGATATCCAGTTAAATAAGGATGTACCTTTTTAAAGGGTTTGACTCATGCGTATTCTAACATGATTATATGTATAAACGAAGGGGTTTGGACTCCCAACTTTTAGACATATATATGTGTACAGGTAACATGCATCAACATGTTAATTGAACAAACAAAATTTGTTGACTTGACTATTATGTTTGTGCTTAGTCCAAGTTTTGTGTTAAAAACTTAGAGGAACTTTTTGAAATGGGATAGAAATTGGACTTAAAACTAGAAGGATATCCCTTTTTGAAAAACTAGAAAAGCATTTTGAGAACAACTTTGATAACAGTAGTGCCATCAACATGTTGATGTACTGAGTTTCTGAAAAACAGGTTTAAAACAGTTTGAAAAGCATAGTTTAGACTAATTTAATGCATAATTCTGTTGTGGAGCTTGTAAGACTATGTGATTATTAAATAAATTTTCTTAACTTTTTATCTTTAACTCCAAAGAAGTTAAGGATGTGTACCTTTCACCTTGGGTTGCTGAGTTCCAGTTCTCTTATGATGAAGCTGAACCATGAGAGGTAAATGATTGGGATGATTCAGAGTCCGAGAGGACCAATTAGTGATTAAGGTTCAGTACTGGAATCAACCCTTGATTGAGTATCTTTAGAGGATGAGAGTTCCTAAAGCCTCAACTTTGGAGATAGTGGTTGCTTATCCGAGATGAGGGCAATCCTAAGCTTAGAAACTCACTTCTTTACATACCATGAGCCTTGTGTTATAAACCCTCACTGTTTTGATGAATAGATTGAATAAGAGAGATGAGATATCCATATTTCAAAAGGATTAGTGTAGTTTATGATATACGAGTGATTCCATGCTATGTGTTTTAGATCCCATTCCTATGGATCGGAGGTTCTTCGTGAGGAGTCAGAGATGACCTTCACAAGGAGGAGTTATGAGTCAGAGATGACCACATTTAGGATACCATCTTAGGCACACGTATGTTCATTAGGACTCACATTGACCCTTAGGGAGCCCATGATTGCATATTCATGCTTGTCACCTTCTTCCCCTTCATTCGTTCTCTTTATTTTATTTTATTTACCACCATCTTTCCATATCTAACTTTAATTTATTGCTGCCATTTTGCATTCATGATGAATAATACACTTAGCATCCTTGATTACCAAAAGTTCTGATTCTCTTGGGTTCAATTCCTCATCTAGAGCCATTATACTATTATAAGACAAAGCTAAGGCTAATGAGGTGTTTATAAATTTATTTGACTGTTATTGCTTGAATCCGCGCTTGATTCCAATACACATGTAAAAAACATTAGCATCAAATTGGTGCCGTTGCGAGGGAATCAAGTGAAAGTTTGGAGAATTTGTTTATTATGTCTTTTGCATTCATTCTAGTGTAGAGCATGTTTATGTATCTTGCTTTGCATTGTAAATAAAATTGGATTGATGTACTATGAGAGTCAAATTTTGTAGGAAAAAGGCCAAGGAATTCATTGTTAAAGAGGTTGGAAGACCAACAATTGGGTTAAGATTGAAGAACAAAAAAAAAGTTGACAGAGGAAGTGCAACAGAAGAGCTTCTGCCAGACAAGGCGCGACCCTGCTACGAGACCCAGTGTAACCCCTGGCATGATGTTCCTATAGCTGGTGGATTTTGTATGATGCCAAAGCGCGACCTACTTTGGTCGACCCCAGAGCATGAAGACCACGGCAAAATCCCAAGGTGGCGTGACCCCTCTACCACGCGCCTCACAAGTTTATTAACGCAGAGCGACCTAGCATGAACCGCCTGGACTAAGGAGTGCCTTCAGTGCGAATCATGCGCAGCCCTCAGCCCTCACTCCGAGCATTGATGCACCGTCATGCCAGCCTACTGTCAGAAAGCCAATTCTTCAACTTCTCCCCTATCCAAGCATCTCGACAATGGTTCCAACACTCAACTCTCAAGTGGTGCAATTGTCAGTCAAGCAAGATGGAAGAGTCAATCCAAATGAAGATGAATAAATTAAAATTGATCAAAGTGAAGAAGAGATTCTGGAACACACGGTGTTGCTTCCATAGTTAGTGCCCTGTCCTCTGTTGGGCTTGAGTTGGGGTTGTGATGATCAGCAAGTGCCATGATGGGGTGAATAGGCATTACATATACAGCCACTTGCTTATCCTAGTTTGTCCGAGGCATTAGCTCTAGGTGTTAACGCACTAAGGCTTTGGGAAAATTTAGATGACAGTTGGAGTTGTAGGTCAACTCCTGGCGTTACGCAAATGGTGATAAAGTGATGTCACTAACTTTTGTCTGTTGTCCAAAAATGTCTCCTCACACCTTGAAATCATCATCCGATCTTCAAGTGTGGCGCTTCAACTTCTGACATCTTCCACCATTAGAATTTCAACACTTGGCTAAACATAAACCAATCATTCAACATTAACAAAAGGCAAAACAAGTTGTAAGTCTTTAGTATCTATTTGAGCTAGCATGAGTACTTTTCATTATTGGATTGAATTGCTAAGACTAGAGACTTCATGCTTCAACTTCATGTCTTGACCTTACCATGCTTTCCTTGCTATGAATGATATGTTGTAGGAAAATGAACATGATTGATTTACTTCTTCCATGATCTAAGTACTTACTTGCTTGGTGAGAAAACAAGATTATGTGCTACAAGTGAACCTTGTGTCATGATACTTAAGCCATGGTATACATGTGTGTTACATTTTCACATGACACAATTGCTTCATGCATGTGTGGGTGATTTTTCTTGCATCATGTCTCTCTCACATTTCAAGAGCATGCTCATTTACGCACCATGCCTTTGTGTGACTTGTGTTGCATTTATCTTTGTATCCTCATGATTAAATGCAAGTCATAAATCCTCTCCTCTAGAGTCTTCTTTGTTGTTCTTTTACATCATTTCAAGACTCTAGAGTATGTTTTCTACATATGACTTGACTTTTCATTTCTTGGATGCACCGAGATGTATGAGATTCCCACATCTTTATAAAGCACACGAGGTACTATCTTTCTCATCTCCCTTTTTATTTCCCTTCCATACGTTTGCATATATGCTATACATTGGGTTTGGGAGGATTTGCACACATATCATGTGGGATTAGATGCTATGCCTCTTGATGGTTTTGGAGTCTTTAACATGCCCTATAAGTATCTATTTTTTATCTTTTTAGGTTGGACATAACTTTTCTTTGTTTTCTTGCAAAATAAGTAACTAGTTTTCAAAACCCCTAAAAATGGAAAAATGGAAATTTTGTGAGTAAGTCGGATATGATGAGCACTCTATGATTCCGATGATGGTTGGACTTGTGAAATACTTAGGATGAGTATTGTTGTAGAATTATTTTCTAGCTAGGAAGCTTAGATTGTGCACTTAGTGGACTTTGTGTGCCGATTTGATTAGTGTTTATCACTTGGTGGTGTTCGAGTTATGAAAAGCTTTATGTAGGAATGAAACAGACTTCTTGGTTGATAACCACTTTGGAATTAAGATTTAGCTTGTGGATGAGTATTGTTCGGTGGTACCTAATATTTGTATATGAAGTTTGTTGTTGAAGTGAAGGTATAAGGGTCTCATGACTCTAGCTTGCTCGATTCAAGGACAAGCTTTTGGCACAAATATGCGTTAGGTCGTACATTAAGGTGGTTGGGTCCAGGATGATACTTAGACATGTTTTTGGCTACACCGTATTCATGGCCTATAATCCCTCTCTTAGGTTCCCATCTTAAGTGTTTAGGTCACCACCGTCACATTTAGAAATATTCAAAAAAGCAAAAATATGGTGCCAAAAACAGAAGTGCACCAAAAAAACAGTGAGGGATGGCCAATGTACCGATGGCTATGTGGCCTAATAAAAGACTGTCAATGAGCAGGAACAAAAACAAGTACAAAAAGAGAGGAAGTTGAAGGAATAAATGAAAAGTGTGAGGCAAAGGGGAAATGCATATTCACTAGCTAAACCCCAAGCCCTTTTGCAGGGTTTTTAAAATGGAGGTCGTAGTGTTTTCTTGGGAGTGAAATAGTACTCAGGGCCTTAAGCCGGGGTGACTGGTCTAATTAAACTTTTAGCAAATGGTCACACCTAGCCTACTTGCAAACTTAGCAAGTTAGGATTTTCTATGGTGGTGCTCAGACTAAGGTGAATGGTTGTTGTCCTAGAAAGTAATTAGAGGGCACTGATCTAATTACTTACTCGCACCAAAAATTTATTATTTTTGAATAAAAATTAGGGAGTCATAATTAAACGTCTTTGAGTCTTTCTTTTCCTAGATGCTTGAGTTTCTAGGGGCTAGCAACAGTTTGAGTTTTGGGGTGTGATCAGTGCACAAACAGGGTAACGTTTCTGTAGAGTTTTAGACTATAAATCCATCATTTTAAGCATCATTCTCCCTATCTTAATGCACTTTGCTTATAAACTCTAAAGTTTTGTCACACCACCCCTAGCTGCACGGCCCGGCAGGAAGCGTTCGCGGGGTCGGAGGGCGGCGGTGTGACAGACCTGTAAAAGCGCAGCACAATAGTGTGGAAAACCCACGTAGTCGGTCCAAACATGCGGAAGTCAGAACGTACGTTAGAAGCATTCCTTGCTCCTGCAAAATAGAGTACCAAACAGATAGCAGATAAACTAAGCTCAGCTCAGACCAGATGCTCCGAAAGAAGGCTGCTTCAGGCAAACACTTCCCGATAAAGTAAACACACAACAGTCGATAACGAATTCTCATACAAAA
>JBBYHH010296479.1:0-12570 GCA_038382905.1 Daphne laureola
AAAACCAGAAATGTCGTTTATGAGCGGATTTGTTAAGGAAAGTTGAATGTTTAATTACGGATGTCTTTGAGCATGACTGTTATACATATATATGAAATTGTATAGCTATTGACTAAGAATTGCTCATTTTGGGAATTTTGGTCAAAATGTTCAAATGAGAGAAATGAAGGTTTAATGATGGAAATCATTAGAAAATTATGAATCTGTGTTCATATAAAGGTTAAGCATAGAATGGACAAGGTTTATAAGATTCTGATGCATTTTCTCATAATGCCCAGGAAATGGGAAATCGACTAAGTGTCGGACTGCGTAAAAATGAAGTGTTGGTTATTGATTCTGCATTGTCTATGTGTTTGTTCAGTGTTGTGGTGGGTTGCTAGAACATCCAAATGAAGACTACCAAGGACAATTATCGGTAGTACACGGAAATAGGATCGGGCAAGGATTGGACTGCTAATGTTGGAGGTAAGGGTTCAACCTTCCTAAAAGTATATTAAGTTGATACTTAGTACCTTTTTGTTTGGTTGAGATCAGTCTTATTCCGGTGGTGGGGTATATGAGTGGTTCCGTGGTAGCGGTAGCCGTGTGTAGGTAAATGGATAGGACAAGGGTTCCGTGTGTCTTCGTGACCACCGAACCCGATGATGGAAAGAAATGTGTTGTGGTTCTTGGTCTTTGTGACCTCGAACCTATAATGAGTGGCACAACATGTCATGGTTCTGGATGTCCGTGTGACACTGAACCCTTGAATATGAGATGGTATGGTATGATTCCCGTGCGTCACCACGAGCACGAAGGGACCGGTTCTGTGATCTCGATCACGAACCCATCGATATGATGGATATGGTTTTCATGCGTCTTCATGAGCATGATGGGACTGGTTTCATGAGTCATCGTGACCACGAACCCTTCGATTTATGGTTTGGTTTCCGTGTGTCTTCACGAGCATGATGAGACTGGTTCGCTGAGTCTTTATGACCACGAACCCTTCGATGAGATTGGTTTACGATGTTTAAGGGTCCTAGGCCCTCGCTGGTACCATGCGTATGTGATGTGTGTGTTGTTGTAGGAGACTCCTGACCGTGGATCTATGGCAGATGCACAGGAGGGGGGCCGTCATGGTGTATTGGTTGGACTGAGGATTATTGAAGTGCGATGTATGTGTATGGTTTATGTGTTTGATATATATGTATATGTGTTGCCTCACGTTGTCATTGCAAGTTATGTCATCAAGAAAATGACTATTTCTACCTACACTCTTACTGGGTTCTCTCGGGAACTCAACCTTTCATATAAATCTACTTTTTAGGAGCTTGAGATTGAAGACCGCGAAGCATTATGCTCGGTCGTATTGTGATGTGCGTTTAAGGTATAGGTAGATCCTTGGGTAGTTATGGTTTTTGTTATGAAAGGAAAGGGTGGGGTGAGTTGAGAGTGAGCCATAGGGCTTTTGGTATATAGTTATGGTTTGAGCACTTTTGTATTATTGGGACTAACGGTTAACCTTGTGTTTGATTGTGTTACAGCAGCAGCAGCAGTAGCCGTTGCTAATGTCGGGATCTGGAAGATCCGACCTACTGTTTGAGTAGTGTTTTTGATTTGAAAGATGACTCTGTAGGTGTAGCTTACATGCATACATTTAGACTCAAATATCTGTTAAAGTGTATATATGAGATTATATGTACACTGTGATAATGGTTATGTTTATGGAACGCATGCTGATTGTTATGGAAACAATTATATTGAAATGAGTTATTACGTTGTTCTATTGAGAACTTTCTATCTATATGATTATTGATCTGTTTGGAGAGCTTCTACCCGGTAGTGAAAGGGTAGACTCTTTTCTGGATATTTCTAGTCTGAGCGGAGATCAGTATTTCTGCTATTGTGCGGAATTTTGTTTTCCAGGTTCAAGAGAAATGAAAAAGGTACGCTATGTAATTCTGTAAACAGGGACCTGGGTATTGTGTCGAACCCACTTAAGGAGTTGTGCATAAGGAATGGACTGTTTAGCTCACCGCTACCCCGCTAACCCCACATCCATTTCCCGCCGGGCCGTGTAGCGTGGTGGTGGTGGTGACAACAAGTCTAGCTCTAGCTCAATTTTCTCAATAGGAATCCTCTGACTGGGGTCAAGAATGCACTTCTTGAGCATCCTGACATTGAAAACATTGTGCACCGCTGATATGTTCGGAGGTAAGACCAATATGTATGCAACCTTGCCTATACGCTTCAAAACATCATGGGGACCGATATATCTTATGGCCAACTTACCCCATCTGCAAAATCGAATGGTCCCGCGGATCGGTGCAACCTTTAGCCAGACCTTTTCCCTGACCTTAAACTCCAGATCTCGTCATCTCTTGTTGACATATGAGGTGGTTCGATCGTTTACGATCTTTAACCGCATCTGTATCCTACGGATCTTCTCCGTTGTCTCCTCAATTACTTCGATGCCAATCACCATCTTATCCGATGCATCTATCCAACAATGTGATGTCACACACCTTCGGCCATACAGAGCCAAATATGATGCCATGCCGAGAGTGGTCTGATAACTGTTATTGTATGAGAAATCCACTAACGGCAAGTGCTGGTCCCACTGTCCCCTAAAGTCTAATACACAGCTCCAGAGCATATCCTCGAGGATCTGAATAACTATCTTCGATTATCCATATGTATGAGGGTGATATGTCATGCTCAGGTGGAGTTGCGTGCCTAGAGCCTTATAAAAGGACCCCAAAATCTCACGGTAAATCATGGATCCCTGTCAGATACGATGGAGTTTAGAACCCCATGTAGTCACACGATCGCCAGAATATATAGCTGGGTAAGCTTCTCCAACGAGTATGTCAATCGCATCGGTAAAAAGTGTACGCACTTGGCCAGTTAGTCGACTATAAACCAAATAGCATCATGGTGCGCTGTAGTCGGTGGTAGACCAGTCAGAAAATCCATCGTGGTGTTGCCCCATTTCCTGATAGGAATGGCCAGTGTCTGTAGAGTGCTGGCTAGTCTCTGGTGTTCTACCTTGACCCGCTGACAAGTAGCACACTTTGCCACGTAGGTGGCAATATGTCTCCGCATTCCCGGCCACCAGAATTGAGAATGAAGGTCGTAGTACATCTTCTCACCTCCGGGGTGGATGCTCACCCTACTTGAGTGCGCCTCTTCCAAAATCTCATCCAGAATCGATGATTCGCCCGGTACATATAGGCAACTCGTAAAGTATAATAACCCCTGTCTGTATTGGAAGAATGGGCGTAGTGCTTCTTTATCCTCTCCCAAAAGTTTCTTTAGGCCCGTATCTCTGATCTGTGCCTCTCGGACTTTGGCCAACTAATCAGACTGAATGGTCAAAGTATAAACTTGAGTCTGCTCCCACTGCTTCCACTTATGACATAATCCTGTCAGATCTGATTCCTCAGTTTTATCCTTAGAATTACCACTGTTAACTATGCTTCTGTACCTCTGGCTCAAAGCATCTGCTACCAGGTTTCCCTTACGAGTGATGTACTTGATGGTACAGTCATAATCCTTCACGTACTCGAGCCACCATCACTGTCTCATATTCAGATCCTTCTGTGTGAACAGATACTTCAAGCTCTTATGGTCGGTGAAAATATGGAACTTATTGCCGAGCAAATAATGCATCCACTATTTTAGAGCATAAATGACCGCAGCCAATTCCGGGTCATGTATCGGATAATTCTGCTCATGTTGTCCCTGTAGCCCCACACCTCAAGCACTGGCCTGACATCCTGTAGCACACCTGACCCCCATGACGCTTGCCACACTGCTGACAGACTGGTACCCATGCAATGGTAGCCTTGCCCTGATTAGACTTGCCTGCCTTGCCTGATCCTCTGTTATGTCCCTGTCCCTGTTGCCCTGATGATTTCCCGCCACCCTATGGCTGGGAAGATGTAACTCTGCCTCTAGACTCCTCTGCCTCTACTAGAAGGGCCTTCTAAATGGCCTCATGATAAACAGTGATGATGAATGCCACTATATGTTTCTTGATCTCAGACCGCACACCCCAAATGAATCTCTTCGCTTTCTCACTCTCCATAACATTGTACTGAGATAAGTAGCGTACAAGCTGAATGAACTCCTACTCGTACTCAGTAACAGTCATCGTCCTCTGAGTAAGCTGGTCGAACTCTGTATGCCTGCGGTCATGAATAACATATCCTAACCACCTCTCATGGTATAGATGGGAAAACTCATCCTATATCATACCCGGATCCGGGTGCCTCATCTCTGCATATTGTGTAACCCGTGCTCTAGCTATCCCCTGCCACCAGTTGTATACTGAATCATGTAGGTAGAAGGTAGCCAGAGAAACCATATCCTCCGATGGCAATCATAGCATCTCCAGGAGACGCTCCATATCAGTATGCCAACTATCTATTGCTTCCAGCCCAGTCTTGCCGGAGAACCTGGGTGGTTTAAAGCGCTAAAGACGCTCCATCATAGAAACCTCATCATATCGACCTGTGCACACCACATGTGGCCTCGGGGCCACCCGGACATCATCAGAGTCATCATCATCCCTAACCTGGCGATGACGGTGATGTGATCACTCTATGCCAACTCAGCTGCCAACCCGTGCAGAATGGCCATCTTTGGCCTCTAATCGCATCCTCCTAGTGTGTGTGTGTGCCCCATATGTTCCCTCTGATCCTCCCCGTCATCCTCAGAAATAGAGATGTGCGGGTAGTTCCTGGAACTGGTGAGAGTAGTGTCGGTATCAGTAGGTGTCCCTAAATCCATCAGCACAGAATAATTGATGTCGCTCTCTCGATCCTCAAGTAGATCGCCCTGCCCCCACACCCCATTCAGAACTGTGCGGATCTGACTAAGAACCTGTACTAGGTCTACTCGCTCCTGGCATCGGGTATCGATCGTGATCATGGTCATGACTGGGGCTGTGGTTGGGGATATGGGTCCGGCTATGGATGCCGTTGGGTCTGGCATCATGGCCTTCTCTCAGGGTTATCGGTAGGAAGGGGATCTGTAGCAATAACCTCAGGATGAGTAACTTGATCAGGATGAGTATTTCCCATCTTGAAATTCCCAACATACAAGAATACTATAATAATTAGCTCCAACAAAAACAAGCAGCAGTTTTCCTAATGGCTCTGTAGTGTAGATTAAATGCATATTATCCTAAGCAAAAAATCTAGAATTTCAGCAGCAATTCCTTTGCTTGCCTACTTTGAAAGTTCAGATGATCCATATCCTTTATCAATCAATCTAGTGGGATTTCCGTTTAACCAACTATTAAGCTTTAGATTATTCCAATTATGTTTAGACTGGTTGTTCAAGCCCTACCCAATGTTTCAAAATAGTTTATGTAATAAGGTAGCTAATCTCTTACTTAAACTACCCCAAAATGTTTGGTAGAACCGGGACTTGTCCGCCTAAACATAACTAACATAAATCCTAGGCTTTGGTACCAAATTGTCACCACCACCCCCATTCCCAGTGCGACAGAAGCGTTTGTTATGAAAGTGGAAGTCAAGAAACCGGGTGGTGGTTGGGGAACCGGGCGGTGGTTGGTGATGTCGAACACTTAAGAAGTTTGGTGGTCCCAAAAACCCGGCCCTCAAAACGTTTTGCTTCTTTTTAAGGTTTCTAACGTGTTTACAATTTTTACAGTGTCTTACTAGCCCTAAACCTGCACCTGAGACACGTTAGTGGTTATTCGGATAATCACGCACATAAATATACATGCAGATATAGGTACAGTAGAAGGGAGCCCTGCCCATTTCGTTGGGCTAGAACTCCCCGAGAATAAATATACAGACCAAAATATCAAAAGATGAGCAAAACATATATGTTGTCTATATGCAGTCTACGTCTACAGAGTGAGAGTCCAAAATGCAGGAATTATACCTAGCATCTTGAGCGATAGGCATACCAAGCTACAATACTGCTGGTGTTGTTAAACATATATAGGAGTTAAATGACAGACATAACAAATATTTAAACAGACAGATCTCAGAATGAGTCTGACAAGACTACCCCCAGACAGAATCAAAAACCACTAATGAAATGGGTTTAAAAACCACTAATGAAATGGGTTAAGTACCTCAAAATAACAAAATCAGAAATACGACCTCTCTGGGAATCTACTCTGTAGGTCATTTCCTCGAATCTCCTGAAACATTTAGTAATTTGGGGCTGAGTCCTCGAAAGAACTCAGTAAGGGGGTAGATACAGATAACGGATAAAAAATTTAAAAACATTTTACTTGTAGAAAAGGGTTAGTATGCAGTGGACTAGCATATATACAATCCTAGATATTTCATGAATATGATATGCAAATGCCTTGATATAAAAAAATTAGAAGTCCCGTCGGACATATTTGGATCAGTCCCATATGGATGGTCCCCGACCTCTAGTATAACAGATAATCCCAGAATGACAGCACCCACAGTGATTTATTAGGCTCACCGAACAGAAGGGTCAAAATTCATATGGTACTAGCGAGGGTTGTACGGCCCCTAAAAACTGTCGTACCCACAAAGTGACTATATCCAAATAAAGCAAAAAATTGATACGTTATCGATCACCGATATGATAAATCGATATGATAAAAGTCGTGCATACCATTACCCTACCATATGACTAGCCCCGGGAGTCACTGAGCCCCACCCTCGACTCGAGTACTAGCCTTTAACTAGCCTAATACGTATGAAGAAAAATCTACATTGCATATTAAGAAAGTTAAACCCCTTATCTTAAAACAGAAAAGCGGTCGATCCCAGCAAAGTGAATCCGTCCCGCTACCCAACTTTCACTCTATAATAAACAGACATATTTTAATCAATCTATATGATTAATTACACACAAGGTCCCTATACTTTATCAGAATGTGCATTTTAGCCCCAATTTCCATAAAGTGATAAAATTCACTTAAATGCTTCAAAATTCCATACTTAACTTAAAAAGAGCTCTTATTCCACTTAATTCACCAAAATTACACATTAACACCCAAACTATCATAAAATGTGCAATTTGACCCCAAAACTTCAGAAAGTGACAAAAACACCATTTTTGCTCACTTTTTCAGTAATTTGTGATTAAGTCCAAATATTCCAAAATCATCAAATATTCCAAAAAAAAATCATTAAACTTTTCACCTTCACCCATGTTTCACCCAAATCTTTTTCTTCAACTTCCAACAACACATTCTTGACTAATCCAATATTCAATCCATAAATCAACACTTTTCCAACAAACTACATCAACTTACAACCTTCCATATTTTCGGCCATACATGTTTCACCACCCAAAATGAATTCTTCAAACTTTAAACAATAGTTTTAGGAGTCCATTAACATCACTAAAACTTCATAACATCATGCAAAATCAAACAACATCCTTAAATAATTTTTAAAAATGATTTCGGCCCAACCCTAAACCTTATCAAACTATCTTTCTTAGTCTTACTACTTAGTAATATTTATCTACTACCTCACTAATTTTAATCCATTTAATTTCATGAGTCTTGGATAATTCCAAGACCTTATCCTCTTCCATCTAATCCTAAGCCTTTGGATTAGATTTCACTTTAGGATATCACCCTTAGATTAGTGACACTTATCTTCCACTAACCTTACTTTATCCTTTTTGTTTCCTAACTCATACTTCACTAATTCTAAGTCTTGTAATATTAACCAAATATCCTCTTTAAGACCAATAAAGCACTGGCCTATTAAGGAAAAGACCAAAGTGCCTTTTTTTCAATTTTTTTCAAAAATAACCATTTTGCCCTCTGAATCTAATTTTTTTCAAAATGACCCGGGACTCACATAATGTTATAAATTTCTAAAATCCTGCGGAATGCGCTCCAAATAAATTCTTAGGACATGGAATTCATTCATAATCATGTTCAATACATATCTTACACTGTCTGGATAATAATATAAATCTAATCCCCGGGCAAAAATACATCAGAAATACATCATGCGCCCGAGGTGGGTGTAACATTAATAGGTTAAACACTTGATTCTCTTGGGTTTGATCCCTCATTTGAGAAATTGTACTATGATTGATGTTGTGAGGGCTCAATGAGGTTTTTATAAATGTATTTCTTTAGTTGAGTGTTTCCTTGTGCTACAATTCAACACTTACATACCTAAAAATCCCGACTAAATTTTTTTCTATACATACTACCACTTAATGTCCTAAATGACCCTAGACATAATGGTCATCATAGGCAAGTAATAAAAGGGTAAAATGGTGATAAACTTGGCATCTAATTCAGTTACATTGAGGATAAACTGAGAAAATGACATATAACAAACTGGACAAAGAAGACACACAGTGGCAGTTGGAGGGGCCAAAATTCCGTGAATAAGTGGTGCCCTACCAAACAATATGGCTTAAGTGGTGCTTGGTCTTGGCGATTGGTTTTTGTGCCTCGTGGCGCCCTGCACTAGTGCCCGGATTGACTTGGGCTCTAGACTAGTGCCTTCTTGGTGCCCTGGTCCGCCCGAGAGTTGCGCCTCCACTTTTAGGCGCCAAACTTTTGCCTTGAAGTAGTGCCCACTTTACTCCATTTTTGCTCTCTGCCTTTGCAAAATCTGTAATCAAGTCATCTCCAGATCTTTCTTTAATCTCCAACTCTTCAATTTAGCCTCGGATGATCCTCGATCCTCCGTAACTTGTGAATCTTCATCCTGAACCTATAATTTATGCTCAATTAACTCATTTTTTACCTCAATGTTGTGCATCTATAAAAGATAAGATAAAACAATTAAAATGTCAAATGACATTGAAAAATACCAAGGAAATGTGACTGTGTTTGCACACACATCACACCCGCAAACCCAGATTGTTTCTAGTTCCAAGCAATGACAAGATCTAGGAAAGTAAAACTCAAAGACTCCTAATCTAACAACCTAAAGTATTTACAAGAACAACAATCTTTTTGGTGTATGAAAATCAAGAGAATCAAAGTGTGCGTGCAAACTAGGAACATACATATTGAACATAGGTTGAATGCTTCTAAATAAAGATCAAAATCTCAAGGAATTTTACTCAAAGAATAATTTCTAACAAGATTGTATAGAGGGCATCAAAGAGGGACATTGGACTTGAGCAGTTATTACCTCTAAGGAAAGTATAGACTCCTACTTTAATAGACTTCATTTCTCCCCAAGATTTAGCAAGTGAATGTGGGTTCCCCATTGCTCAACACTTTTTATTTTTCTCAACTCCCTTTTTTTTATACTTTTTCTATTTTTTTCTTTATTCACCTTACTCTGTTTTTTGTGGTGTTTTTCTTTTTTTACACATTTTTCTTTTCATTTGGGGTGTTTTTATGTTTTTACACCCTTTTATTTCTAAGTGTGAGGATGGTTGCTTAAGCTCTTAAGATGTACCTAAGAGAGGGACTATAGGCCATGAAAACGGTGTAGCCAATGACATGTCTAAGTATCATCCCAAGTTCGACCATCTTAAAATGTGATTTAACGCATACTTGTACCTTAAGTTCGCACTCGGAAGAGGGGATTAAGCCGAACCACGATTTTGACGCCCATGACCATAACCATCATTCCAAATGAACCAAACTTAGAGTATAAATATTAGTCCCCCACCTAGAAATTTCTCATTCACAAGCTAGCTAAATCAAGTTTCCTATAAATTCCATTAACTTAGTTTTCCAGCCCTCCTATGTGAAGTTTTTCATGCTCAAGAACCAACTTTAGTCCTAAATTTAGACCATACAATACTCAAAGTAATACTTCACACAAAGTTCAACAATAGATCCTACAAGCAAGTTCCTTCTTTAGAAAAAATCAAACTACACTATTAAACATGCAATTCCATCATCAAAAGCATACAACACTGACTATATTATACATACAACTTGTCTACAAAATTTTCAATTTTTGGATTGTTTTGTATTTTTAGGAAAAAATTCAATTTTTAGGGTTTTTTTTAAAATAAATTATGTACATCCTAAAAGAATAAAACTAGATGCTTGGTAGGTGCTCAAGACTCAAAACTCATCAAAGGCCTGACCAATAAATCTCCAAGAAGTCAATACAACCAAATCCCCCCAAACCCAAATTGAAGCATGTCCTCAAGCAATGAACGGGATCTTAGTAGGAGAATCATAAAGTCATACCTTGAGGGCCAAAGATGCCCCCTTCATGCCTTTGAGGTGCGGGCAACATCCATTTCTTTCCTAGAGTTCGACAAAGTTAAAGAGTTGGTCGATCTCTTTCTTTAAAGTACCTAGAATTGCATTCAATTAGCATGTGCTAGGGAGTGTGAATCACAAAAAGAATTTACAACATTCACACTAAAAAAGATGTCATTTGTAACTTGCATGTTCTGAATAAATCACAAAGGTTCAGGACATACAAGCTACACATGGATTTAGTGCACCACTAAGCATGTGCATGAATGTAAGATAGGCATCATGTGAGAATACGCAAGTCAAGAATTGAGCTAAAGTGTCATGGTCATATGTGCTAAGTCATGAAGCATACATATCAAGTGTCAATATGGAATCACACTATAATAATGATCAGTGCAACATACAAGTTCGATGTGAGGAATGTTCACGATCTAAAATACCTGACAATAAGCTTAATTTTGCACTTCCTCATTTCATTCAAGTTCATGCTCTCCTTTTATCAATTAAAGCTAATGAATCATGGAAATAATCAATCATAACATGATTAGTCCTCCTACATCTTAACACATTTAGCAAGCATGCTTAAGATAAAAGGTGAGGTAATCAAAGAAATTCACAATCTCTAACTCACACATTTAAGTTCAAGAGTAGATTTTTACCTTGTAATCCTCAAGATCATGTGTAGAGATGAAATTGTACCTTATATTTCATTTTTGATGGTGGTGGGTGATTGTGCCTTACAAAATTGGAGTGGAAATGGCAGAACAATTTCCTTTACTTCTGCCTCAAGGTAGAATTGAAGCCATATTGGTGAAGGGGGTAAAAATTAGAGCAGGGGAGCTTCTGATGGTGGGGGCGGCAATGTCAGGTGCCACTTTGGTACCAAGAACTGGCACCTTCAAATTTAAGGGGCTTGGTGTACCAAGTGGCGCCTCCTTTTGGTCAGGGCAGTATAATAGAGCGCCTTCTTTTGACGCCAGATGTATTTTTCAAAAAAAAGTGGTGCCTTATATTGCCAGATGTCACCACAATGTTTCACCTCTCCATGTGCAATTTTCTTCCAAACTTCTCCCAGGTGGCCCGACTTCTAGACATGATTCCATGTTTGAAACCGCATACTGACGTCTTTCCTTTCAAATTTATTTTGTTCAACTCTAGGTGGCGCCTTGAAATGTGTATGGAACCAAGACATGGCACCTTGAACTAGCACCTAACCTCATGCAAATTCCTCTTCTTGCAGCCATTCATAGCTCGTTGCTCCATTTTCTTCAAATCTTCTTCATAATGGTTGCTCCAACTATTTTGGCACTCTAATTGTACATCCAAGTCCCTAAAAATCCTTAACCAATCTAGTTAGACCTTATTAGACCAAAATGTGAAAAGAAACTAAATAATTGACAAAATAAACAACTAAACACATTAACCATTAGGGTGCCTCCCATAAGCGCCACATTTTTAGCCCTTGTCTAGGCATTTGTGATGACCTAAGGTTGGGTCAATAGAGGGGTGCACAATACCTTAAGTGTGCTGGAGTGAAGTTGTTGGCCTCTTGAGCTTCCACTTGTTATTCTTCATTTTCCATACATACACAAATAGGATACCCTCTAGCTTGTTCTTCAAGGTTTGAAATTCAGTACCCTTATTGACTTTTCCCTTCTTCCTCCTCCTAGAAGTGGTAGTAGGTCCATGTTTGGGCCTTTCAAAAGCCAAATTAGCCTTAAGAGGTTGTTCATACTCCTTCTCATAACTTATTTTCCCTCATTGGGTCTCTTTGATCTACCTCCCTTGCTCCACCATATTGGTGAGGGGTTGGAATGCCCTGACCTCCTCACCAACACCATGACTAAGAGGCCCATGGAGTAGTTCATTCTTAGTAGAGTTCATCCCACGATATTCCTTCCAAGAATAGTCCCCATCTTCCAACATTTCCATAACTTTCAACCTTTTTATCTCTTCAATGTCTCTATCAGTGTACGGTACAATGCCGATCATGGTCTGATAACTATTATTGTAAGAGAACTCCATGAGTGGTAGGTGTCGTCCCATTCGCCCCTGAAGTCAACAACACAAGTCCTCATCATATCCTCTAGAATCTGGATTACTCTCTCTGACTGACCATCTATCTGGGGGTGGTAGGTTGTACTCAGATGAAGTCATGTACCCAAATGCTTGTGAAAGGTTCCCCAAAATCATACAGTAAAGCGTGGATCTCTGTCTGATCTGATGGAGTCTGGTACTCTATGCAACCGTACGATCTCCTGAATGTATAACTGGGCGAGTTTCTCCAATGAATCCATCATCCTGATTAGTAAAAAGTGTGCACACTTCATCAACCTATCAACAATCACCCATACTGCATCGTGTTGAGACTGGGTCAGGGGAAGACCTGTCAAGAAGTCCATGGTGAT
>JBBYHH010296700.1:0-12568 GCA_038382905.1 Daphne laureola
CACATCAATAAACATTCAAGCTTTTCGGCTAAATAGCACCTTAGACAATTTGATTCTCTTGCACTCTTGATCCAACAAAAACAACATCACTAGCCACACAACTTGCAACTATTCTACCCAAACACCACAATCAACATATTTTGTTCATCAATAAGTCAAAAGAGCTTGGCTATCACTTCCTGAACAAAACTCACATTTTTAATATTTTAACTATTATTTGAGTCAAAATCCAACATGGATTTCACGAGAAAAACAAGTGGAGATATTGAAGAAAGAGAGGTTAGATTCCAAATCTAGCGCGTATTTTTTTCAAGTTAATATTTAAAGTATCGTTGATGTAAAAGATTTTTTTCACTATTACACTTTTATAAAAATAGTTCAATAAATCTCTGGTACTAAATATTATTTTTATAATAAATCTGTGAATTATTCTATTCATAAAAATAATGTGATAATTTTTTTTCATCATGGATGCATCACATATTAACTCGTTTTTTTCCGTGCAATGTGATTATTGAGGGGGGCCCGAGAAAATTAAGAGAGATTCGCGACTTCATCAACACCACAAACAAAACAATACTAACCACGTTTTCCTCTCTACCTCCCAACGTTACGCCATTTAATGTTTTGGCATCGCACATGCACTTGACTTTAGAGATTCAAAAGTACTACTCATCCTAATTTTCATGATTAAGGGTGTCCTTTTCATTAATTTTTCATCAAACTTTTGTCGATAGTTAATCATAAAATTAATTATTGTTTCTTTTTAATTTCTCTTCTCAACTACTACATAATACATTATAGGAATTTCAAATATTTTACCCAGCCAGTTTTTTGAATATTTTTATCAAAAGAACACAACCTAATGTTAATAATAACAATTTCATCATCATTTTGAACCACAATCACACTCAACTGATCATCTTGGTTATCTCTATTACCAAGACCACCAGGTCACTAATATTATACTCCATTAATGAGATGTAGGTAGCTAGCTAGGGTCCCTCACCTAGGCCCCAAAGTGGGGTAATGGTGCATGTCCACTCAACATCTTCATACGTACATACTCCATATACTAAGCCATATGCATTGTACTGGAATAGTGGTTGATGCTGGAGACATGGCCGAGTTTACAAAAGTGGATATTTATGGAGCAAGAGGACAGTCTGGTGAGGAGCAAAGGGAGTAGTAGAGTCAGTATAATGTAAAATGGTGTATTTGAGTGGGGCTATGTTGTGCGTATTACGGACAGCACTTAGGAAAGTGGGTGGTGGCAAAAGGGCCATGTAAAGAGGATGTAAGTGGAGATAAGAATAGGAGCGACCCTCCCCACCTTCATGATTGGATCGTGATGTGTAAATGAGAAATTCTGAGGGGTTTCTTCTTAATTACGTTCTTTATTTCTAACCACCTCACGTAGCGAATCAAGTAGATAAATCAAGGTGGGTTGTGTGGTCCGTTTTATATTTCTCTTTTTTGTAGCTTTGTTTGTCTGTGGCTCTTAGGTCCGGGTCTTTTGGTGCAAACCATTAGGTGTCGGGCTACATCACCCATTTGATGAGCTCTCCTGAGGGATTTATGAAATGATTTCTATAAAATTTTCCTTGAGTAAAATTTGGAGATTAAAATTAATTAAGATTCTTTATAAATAAATAAAATAAGTAATTGCTTTTAAAAAAAATATATATTCTTTAACCTTTCCAAACCTTGGATGGTCACGTTTTAAAAATTCTTAATCTGAGGCTATAAAAAAGAAAAAGAAAAAGAGCTAGCTAGCCTCAAGTCAATAGTCGACAGCGTTAGAGATTAATTACTTCATTTGTCTCAAGAGTGACAACACATTTTCACCACTCTTAACATATATATTTCTTAGAGCATCTCCAACAGATTTCTCATTTTATTAAATTGCTCATTTATAAAAAAATTTGAATTAATTATTTATCCAACAATCTCTTCATCCAACTCCTCAAAATAGGGAGGGAGGGAAAAAAACATGGTGCCTTCGTCAAATATGACGCACTCACCAAATATAGCGAGCTCTCCATAATAAATGTTTACGTTTTCCAAAGTATCCAACGATTCGATTCATTGTTTAAAAATATTGTTGAATATATCCTTTATTGTTGAATATTTTATTCTAAGGTATATTTTATTGTTGGATATATCCTTTAAAAACAATATACCTATCCTTTAAAAAACTGTATACCTATCGTAAGTTTAAAAAATATACCTATACCTATCGTAACTTTATAAGTATCCTTTATACCTATCGTAACTTTAAAAAAATATACATATCCTTTAAAACAAAATCTCAAATAAAAAATAACTCATTAATTATTAGTGGAAGATGTTGAATATTTTATTATTGTAATAAATACATTATTCTTTAAAATGGAGAAATCGTTAGAGTTGAAGTAATTTTTTTTTTTGAAGAGTATATCATTTGCTTCTCTATTTTGGAGAGGCTCTTAGATTCTTTGAGTAATCAGTACATTTGTAGAGGTAGGTAGGTAAAATTAAGTGGATTAAAAAACAATAAAAATTGAAAAGAATCATTTTATTTGAGACATTTTATTGAAGTTTTAACAATAAGTTTATAATGAGTCATGAGGGAGTATATATATAAATACCATTAACTACGCCTAATTTACTGTACCTGCGTACAATTTGTAATTAATTACTCATAAAAGTAGAAGCTGGACGTCCATCACTACCAGCATATCTTTGTTGATTGTCCATTGTATTGTAATCTCGGGTTTATTCTGGCGGAATAAAGTTTCACAAAATGAAATGAGATTATTATTTTTTTATTCAAAAAAAGAAGAGGTAGCTAGCTTTTTACTTTTGCAGTTTTTAACAGGATCGTGTTTAGTGGGAGTGGGAAGATGTTTTTTAGTTAGATGGTGATCTCTTATAAATCTTCCACCCAAAAGAAACATGGGAAAAAAGAGGTTTTGGAATATATATTTCTATCAAAATGAGTATATATTAAGATTGAGAAAATTGGAAAAAGTTATTGAATTTTGTTGGTAGTGAGAAATGACAATGAGTTGGATGAAAAATCGTAATGAAATCTTTGAACACAACTCTGTATCTGTATCTTTGTGTCAGCTCAAATGATGGATACATTCCAGCAAAGTTGATCTGATCTTGTCCACTGAGGAAGCAAACAAGTTCCAAGGACAAGATTTGATGTTAAACAGTTGCAAATGCTGCTGAATCTATGGCAACCAACATGCATCATGCTCTTCTTTCTTGGGTTTGTTTGAACATTTTTAATATTTTTTTGAATTTTAAAAAAGAGAGATAAAAAAGATTTTGGAGGAAAGATTTAAAAATGTGTTGAAAATGGGTTAGTTTTTTGTAGATAAGAGGTGTGCACCCTACTCTCTTCAATTTACTAATTAGCTAATTAACCATGCATGCATGCTACTTCAAACCATGCATGCATCTACATGTGTACCCATTCCCTATACCTAATTACGTCCATGGACTCACCTGTATATATATATGTGCATGCATGCATGGCTGTATCATGAAGAAAACTTAATTATAAACTTGTTATCAATATTGTAATTTACACTACCTACCTCCTATATATATACATTAATCATCTATATAAATCCTTGATTTCAAAGTTATTAATGAAATTGTTAAAGTACTCTGAAAAGGTAGTTGAGAAACGAGGTAGCTAGATGAGATCCCTACGTAGGAAACTGTGTGCTACGAAAGATTTTATTCTGTTTCCCTTTCTGATCCGTGAGAATTTATTTTTGAAAATTTATGGTGTGTTTTGATTATGAATGAGATATATATGAGTTGAGAAATTTAAAAAAATATTATTTTATAATTTTTTTTTGATGATTTTAAAATTGTTAAATGTATTAAGATTGGTAAAAAAATGTTCCTGAAACTGAGTGAGAAAGAAAACTGAGATTGATTATATTCCAAATCTTCTTTTGTTAGTAAGAAGAAGAAAGTAAGGGGCGGGGGGGTATATATATAAGATAAGATTGTATCTTTCTCGAAGACATAAAATAAAATTAGGGTTATTTTATCCTCGTCAACGCCTTTTTACCAAGTGGCCATGGCAGCAGTCTCTATATATGCATTTTGCTTTTCCTCAAAAGCGATGACTCCTACATCTATATATTTACTAATTAATTAGAAAGTAAAAAGACAACCCTTTTGAAATACTCGATGAGTTAATAGTATATGCCTTCCTATCCACGTAAATTAT
This sequence comes from Daphne laureola, assembly GCA_038382905.1. Taxonomy (NCBI): domain Eukaryota; kingdom Viridiplantae; phylum Streptophyta; class Magnoliopsida; order Malvales; family Thymelaeaceae; genus Daphne; species Daphne laureola. The sequence goes on from JBBYHH010296700.1 coordinate 4,241, forward strand.
TCTTTTCGGTATGAGTACTTACAGCCTCTCTAACAGTTCTTCTAAAAATTTCTTTAAAATGGAGAGATAAAAGTCATATTCTCTAAAAAAATATTGTTCTAACTCCAACAGTTTTTCTATTTTGAAGAATCATATATTTATTATAATAATAAAATATTATATATTTTTAATTAATAATTAATAAATTATTTAGAGAGAGGAGAGAGAAGAAATATATTTAAACCAATGAGAAGTGGTTTAGGACAAATTTGGAGAAGACTCCTCAATTTTTCCCTCTTTCTCCATTTTGGAAAATGAGATTGGGAGGTTGTTGGATCAAAAAAATACTTAAAACTCTCCAAAAGTGAGCATATCAAGAAAATGAAGAGTCTCTTGAAGATGCTCTTAGTTACGTCCCTCTTTGGGAACATTATTTAAAGGTTTAATTCGCTTTAAAGTTTTGTATAATTAATTTTTATAATGGGATTAATTTGGAACAACATCTTAATTTTCTTCCTCCCTCAAAGAGAAAAATATGGTGCCCTCATTAATGTTTACGATGGATCTCACCTTTATGATGAATGGAAAGAATAAATAAAATGGATAAAGTGTATCGTTAGTCCTGTAACTTAAAATATTGTATTATTATGGTTCTATTTTAAATTTTTGTATTGTTAAAATCCTGTTTTTCAAATAAATAAAAAAATCAGTTGTGATACTTTTTCATTCATTCACCGTTAAGTTTAACGGATTTAAGGAAAAAATGATAATTTTAGAGCTTAAGTTTTTTGAAAAAATCTATTTAAACCCTAAGTTTTAAATTAACCATTTAGGCACACCTTAAACAATTTAAAATTTAACACTTTTACCCAAAAGTTTCAATGAACTCACTAACACTCATGTCACCGTCGGGCCGCCACCGTCATTGCCGGATTGTCGCTGCCACTGCCGACCACCGCCGGAAGTTTCGAAACAAAAAAAAAAACTTTGAAACATAGATCGGGGCGTAAAACCGTCGAATTGCGGCCCAACTTTATATTTACCTCTAACACAACATCATTGCCATAATCATTACCTCTAATACTCTTAAATGAAGTTTTACTCCTAATTTCTTCCTTTATATTTACCTCTATCTCTTCATATCTCTCTCCATTTCCAAAAAATCTATAAACTCTCTTCATATCTTTAACTCTTACTAACCATCTCTTCATGTTCTTGCCATAATCATTGACATCAAGATTCATATCTTTAACTCTCACTAACCATTTCTTTAAACTCTTTTCATATCTTTAACTCTCACTAACAACAAGTATATCATAACAGCAAACACACATAACAGCAAACACACAGAACATCGTACACTACTAGAAAATTTTCAAATACCGACAGCTTAGACCGACAGAGTTTTTACTGTCGGTATGATCGACGGATAAGCTGTCGGTAATACCGACAGACAAGCTGTCGGTATGTCTCCGACGAGCATATACCGATAGACTGTCTATCGGTAAGTTTGATACCGACAGATCGTCTGTCGGTAAGTTTGATTAATTGTTTAATTTTTAAAAGAATATTGGGAAGAAATTACAAGAGTTTCCAATGATTAAACTTACTTCGTAAATAATAAGAATGGTTAGTGACTAAAATTAAGATGAAAATTTTAAAAAATATTTGAAAGTACCGACAGACCGTCTGTCGGTAAGTTTGATACCGACAGATCATCTGTCGGTAAGTTTGATTAGTTATTTAATTTTTAAAAGAATACTGAATTTTTTTAAAAATATTTAAAAGTACCGACAGACCACCTGTCGGTAAGCTTGATACCGACAGACCGTCTGTCGGTAAGTTTGATTAATGAATGTATATATTAATCTGTTTGTTATATATAGTAACGATTGTATGAACGCTTCAACGGTACTTGACTCACTTCGAACGCCTCGAATTGATGAGGTCCGTGGTTCGAGCTCCAGCGCTCGTGAGCTGTGCCATTTTAGCTGTTTTGCTATACCGACAGACAGTGTGTCGGTAAGCTAATACCGACAGACGATCTGTCGGTAATTCCTCCGGTGAAACTTACCGACAGACCGACTTTCGATCTTCATCTCCGGTGATGAATTTCTGGGTTAAAAAATGACTGAGAGATCATCCGTTGGTGCCACCGACACTCCGTCTGTCGGTGTTGCAATTTCGACAGGGCGAAAACTGATACAGATGTTTCCGACATACGATCTGTCGGTATTAGTGATTTACCGACAGTCCGTCTGTCGGTCCTGTCTGTTGATTTTGGATATTTTTCTAGTAGTGGTAATTGGCGGAGGACCAGCATGGGAGAGGTCCTGAGGAATTTTCCTGGCGCACTGAAGCGATGAAGCAACAACAGAGCAGCGCCCAAAATAACCATCGACAAGGAGGAGTCGGCGACAACCTGTACCAATTCGCCACCAGAAGCGAGGCCTTCCTGCATCCACAACCAAGACCTACGGGAGACAATCACGGACGTCACAAGACCCAACACCACCAGCAAGGAGGAGAGGGCGCGAGAAACAATCACCGATCGTGTTGAACTGCACCGGAACAAAAGGCCCGATGCCTGAGCGAAGTGGAGCAGAGGAAGACCATCGCCAGATCAATTCGACCTCCCCATGTGGCTTGCGTTGATGAGTACCGGGGATCGATTAACGTCAAATTACCAGCGCCGATACAGACAGCCGCACCATAGAGGACAGAACCGAAGCAATAGGCCGCGAACGAGGTTCCAGACATCGCAGTTGATGAAGAAGGGCTGAGACCGGCAACGCGAGTGGACGGCGGATCAGTTAAGAATCCGATAGAGGCAGTGGCGCGGAAAAAAAAGGAAAACCCTAACGGACCCATTCTCATAATACTCCTACTTTTTATGCACACCAAATTATTTATTCTATCTTGTACATCAAGTCATACACATTAGCCTCCTTAATTAGCTATAAATAGCTCACTCTTGTAAACGCAATTCATTCAATCAGAAAAGAAAAGCACGTACAGTTTGTTCCATCTTTTTCATGTTTTGCTCCATCTCTTTTCACACTCGTAACATTTTTAGGATTTATTTAGCCATAGATATTTAGCCATAGATATTACAGGAATAATTTTGACAAATTTTATGGATGAAGGGAGTATGATGTTTCTCAAAGAAGAAATGGAAAAAGGTCTTATATTGTCATAAACGTTAGATTTTTTGATCCAAATTATCATTATTTAAAAAAAAAGCTTTATTTGATCATTTTCTTTAATTTAATGATCCAAATTTACCACTAAAATGATTTGTTGGTCCCATTTTATCATCACGTTAGCAAACGATTATTGTTCAGAGTTAAAATTTTTCCACATCATCATCGTCGCCACTTGACCACCACGTCAACACGCCATAACTCATCATTCACGGTCTAGAACCATAGTTAGTTGGTGAAAATTTGTGTAGAATTAGGACACACCCGAAATAGCAAGAATAAAGATAAACTATTTTACTGGTACCTTTGCAACTAAGTATATTGTTTTTTATAAAAATGAATCCGTCATAAGTAAAGCTGACAGTAGAGAAAACTAGAAAATGAAAGAAACAAAAGAACGTAAGGAAGAGGGTGCAGAACCAGAAACCAAACCTGGAATTGGCACAGATGAGTGAGCGAGACGAAAAAGTCGGCAGTATATATTTTTTGCAGGTTTTAACTTTTACCTGATGAGGGAGGTTTCAAATGGGCCTACAGTAAAGTAAAGTTAATTGGGCCGTATCAGGAAAGAGAGAGAAGACGTTCTCAAGGACACACTTTATTGTTGTGAACGAGGTATGAGCCTGCAGCTGCATGCATGCTACGTTTGTAGAAATGTGTGTGTTTTTTTTTTGAGTAATTAAAAAAAAAAAAATAGATTTATCATAATCTATTTTTAGAATTCTAAAAAAAAACTCTTAAGGTTCGAGAAAATTTACAAAATTCCCTTTTGACCGTTAAGTTGCTGCATTTGTCCATTATTTTTCCTAGAAAAATGCTCTTATATATCCTAAAAAATTTAACCCTTACAATCTTATCTAAATTATTTCACACTTCACAAATTTACCCCCTCTCACCCATCCCTAACTCAACAAATACACTGAAACCCACCAGATATCTATGATTTTATAGAGCTGGAGATGGGTAAGAGGGGACAAATTTGTGAAGTGTAAAATAATTGAGATAAAATTGTGAGGATTTTTTTTTTTTAATATATAAGTGCATTTTCTCAAAAAAATTAACGATCAAATGCAATAATTTAACGGTTAAAAAAGGATTTTGTAGGTTTCCTCAAACCTCAAGAAGTTTTTTTTGAGAATTCTGAAAATACAGAGAATAAAGTGAAGATTATAACAAATTCCAGATTTTTTTATTTTATAATTACCCTTTTCTTTTTGTGTGTTAATATTAAACTTATAGGGTAGCTTTTAAAAACCCATAAAATTTTCTCAAAATAGTGAAACATGCAGTCATCCCACGCCTGTTAATTCTGTTAACCCTTTTGTTAAATTATTTCATAAATTGCAACCCAAGTATGTTAACATGGAACATTCCTACCCTAACTTTTAACTCATTTACATTTTCACCACCCTCCCCCACCGCACAAGCCCGTCCCACACCTTACGGATCTGCCTCTTGCCTCATGCCACCAGCCCTCATCTCGCGCCGACGCTCCTCACCTCGCACCAAGATCCAATTCTGGCTCCTTGGTGGCGCGACGAGGGAGTATTGGGCATCGTGGTGGCTAGGGGCCGACATATCACGAATGCTGGTTAATCCATTGCCCAGCCTGCCTCTCAACATATCTGCAACCTCCTTCAGTATACAGTTCACAAGAACAGTCAAGGAGGGGTGGGGACGTTGTGGATGGGTGGAGGTGATGACACCAGTTAGAGGTCGACTTGAACGAACTCAAACTCGAACTGACTCTCACGAACTTGAACCAGTGATGTCCAAGTCTGGCTCGACTCGTTTACACCCCTAATCCTTATATATACACACACTCTCTTTCCGTCTCAAGAAATTTGATACATTTACTATTCCAACATTTCATTTATGAATTTATTTCATCATCATTTTAACATATAAACTCAAATAATTTATACGCAAATTGAAAATGAATATGTCTACTTTCTAAAAATATATTTTTTTAAAAAACAATTAACCGATTTTTTTTTTGTGAAAATTTAAACCGAACACAAGCACAAAATTCAAACCGTCGAACTTTGGTGACATGGATGGAGTATATATCTATATCTAAAAGCTCATCTCATACGATGAAAGACTAATTCTAACATATGATTGAATGTTAGAGGATAAATAATTAGAAGATTAGAATATTGAATATTAGGGGTATTTAAGTAAAATAAATTGTCAAAGTTTCTAAAAAAATAAATGCACATATTTTTTAGAAATATCTCAAAAATAAATACGCACTATTAATTTAGAGTCAGACACTATTTATTTAGGGACCTTAGGAGTATAAGGGAAACTGAGTTTTTCTCTGTTCCTTTTTTTTTTTTTTTTTTTTCTGTTAAATTGCTCACTTCTATTTTAATACATACACACATTGATGCACACACAAAAAGGAACACACTTTTTACCCATCCCCCCCACATTGGACAATATGGGAAAATCAATGAAAATAGAAATGATAACAATTTTCATTAATTCTCTTTTTGGATCTCTGTGAGCTAACTTACAAACACATATTGAAAACATGTTTATTCGTACAAAAATAATACAATAACTAGTGTCATTTTAGAAACTTAAACACAATCATACACAACATGTTGGTGCTCTAAAATGCAGCAGCAACATTAGTTGATCCAACATCCCAACAAAAAAAAAAGTAAGTAAAGAAATAAGTCGAGGGCAGCTTATTGAACTCGAAAGCCACAACTGCAGCGACAAATCAGTACAAATGAACATACCGGGAAAACGGAGATGATGATGCTGATTTTTGTCAAGAGCTTTCTGTGGCACCCTTCTCTGTCATTGTCACATACACAAATCAGTTCAATGCACGAAAATTTCAAACCTAGATCTAACTGCAGAAACTAACAACAGTAGTAGTGCAGTTACTATAAGCAAACGCAAATTCACTAAGCAAAATGCTTTAAAAATACACAATGAAGTACTCATGCAGGTTCCCAACATTTCATTGCTCATCCAGACAGTCCCACACAGAAAAAATCTTTAGCAACCATTTCAGTGAACCATAGAGATTAAAGAAGTGCTGTGCAACAGAGGAAAATTTTCATTTGCACACCTCTACGCAATCAGGAGACCTATTTTGTTGTTTTCAGATCTTATACTGCATCTTTACCATCAAGTTTGTGCCACCAGAGCAAAATTCGGTCTTAAATTGTCTCATTTAGTTCAATAGAATGCTATCCGTTGGCACTGAACTTGATCTTTCTAGTCTAGACGATGGCTTCAACTAAAACTAATTTCTTAACATGCTAGTTCCGCTTGCTGTGGTTCCAATTGAAGGATCACTTCCCTGGAGTTAAACCCTCAACATTTCAAAATATGAAAGCAATATGATACTGGATTTTTTTCATTAAAAAGCTGTTTTGCCTTCAATCAATGTCCGAGTATGGCATCTCTGATGCTGGTGATTGATTTGCAGCTGGAAGGGATTGACAGTTTAAAATAGGAGGGAGGAAGAAAAGGCAAAAACTTCAAAAGTACTCAACATGTATGAAATCCTCAATGGAATCGAAAATCTAAAAACTTCGGAAATGTTTCGGCACATCTGTGGGATCTCCCAACAGAGGTAAGTTGCAGCCCATGATGGAGATGAAGCCAGTAGCAAAAACAATTGCTTATAAAAGTTAGGAGTATAATAATAAAGCATAAGATAATGAAAGAACCAAATTCAATCCAACATTTCACAAGGATTTTAGCAGCAAATACAGATTCAAAAGCCATCCATGACATAAACCAATTAGCACAAGAAGGAAACATCAAGAGAAAAAACAAGCACATGATGGAAAATGAGCAAACCGCATACCTTGTGCCACTCCCACAGATAGCATTCGATCTATATTATCTATGCGTCTCTGTATGGACTTCAAAACCGAGTTCAATGAAGACACTCTCTTTCTAACACTAGATATCTTGGCGGCATGCTGCATCATAAATGGCAATGGAGCATCTTCTAATAATTGATCAAGCTCTGCCAGACCACAAAAACAATCTTATCATTCCACCACGATTATCTAACAGTTTCATACTAAAACAGCCGTAATCATAAACTCAACAATTGGAAAAACAATTGAGCGAATCCCCAAGTCCAAGAAGCAAGAAACCAAGAAATTAGTATCTAGATCAATCAAAGCATCTTCCAATAATTGATCAAGCTCTGTCAGACCACAAAAACAATCTTATCATTCCACCACGATTATCCAAGAGTTTCATACTAAAACAGTTGTAATCATAAACTCAACAATTGCAAAAACAATCAAGCTAATCCCCAAGTCCAAGAAGCAAGAAATCAAGAAATTAGTATCTAGATCAATCAAAGCATCTTCTAATAATTGATCAAGCTCTGTCAGACCACAGAAACAATCTTATCATTCCACCACGATTATCCAAGAATTGCACACTAAAACAATCGTAATCATGAACTAAAAAATTGCAAAAGAAATCGAGCTAATCCTCAAGTCCAAGAGGCAAGAAGCCAAGAAATTAGCATCTGGATCGGTTGCTTAGTACGTGCGATTGCAGAAACCAGGAAAGTGGGTCAGAAAATTTACCACGAGTGAGACGATCGATGGCGGAATTGAGCTGGTCTTGGCTACTTAGAGTGGCTTGGGCTTTCGAATCGAAACCCTCGACGAGATTGGAGATCATTGAGGACAAAGCTTTGGCCAAAGCGTCGGGTCTGCTGTTGTTCGGCTCCTCCGATTGAGACGGTTGGGAATTAGGAGGAACTGAAGAATTGACTTCGACGGAGACGTCCCTGGCGGCCGCATCTCCGTCGGTTGGTAGTTGCCCTTCCATTTGGCGTCGCCGGAGGAACCAACGATGTTGATTGCGGCGGTAGTTTACCGGATCACTGATAGAGTCATCGCCATCGCAGTCTGATGAGGTACTGCACGAACGCCAATTCCCCAGAAAGCCCTTAAACTCTGTAAAGGTGTTCGAATGTGCCCTATGCTTCAAACTAGGGAAAAGATCCCTTTTACCATCAATGTTTGGTAAAAGGACATTTTTTGTCATTATTTAAAAAACTGGTCCCTATTTGCCATTAATTTTAGTTGGTCGGTCCTTATTTACACATTAACTTGTTTAATGGATCCATTTTGCCATCAATTTG
>JBBYHH010296920.1:0-12564 GCA_038382905.1 Daphne laureola
AATCAGGTAGCGATGTAATAGATCAATAAAACGCTGTGAAGATTTCTGGTTTTTTTTCCTATTAAAGATGCAGAGTTTGTGGATGATTTTTTGAAATTCTAGTACTGTAGGCGGTATGCAGAGTTCTATAGGATTTTCAAGTGCAATTAGTGCATGTCCTGGTATTCGAGCACTCCACCATGGAAATCAAATTCATGGTCAGACATTTGTCTATGGCTTCTCTAATGATCTTTCAATTAGAAATGCACTTGTTAGTCTCGACTCTAGATGTGGTCAGATGCAACAAGCATATCTAGCATTCGAGAAAATTGAGGATATGGACAATGTATCCGCGAATGCACTAGTTTTAGGATTTGCACAAAGTGGGTACTGAGGAGGCCTTGCAGGTATTTGCTCAAATGCATAAAGCTGGAATGGAGGCTGATGTATTCACTTTTGGTGTTGCTGTTAGTGTTGCTGCCAATACTGCAAATGTAAAGCAAGGAAAGCATTTCCATGCAATGGTGCTAAAAACTGGGTATGACTCAGAAGTTGAAGCTTGTAATTATGATGAGATTCATTTTGGACGACGAAGCGTATAGAAGCTTGGAGGAGAGTAGTGGAGAAGATGGTATAAGTGAAAATTTTGTGGAATTTAGAGTTAATTTGTAAGTTTTGCAAATGTTGAGGATATAATTGAATAAATTTTAAAAATTGGGATGTATTGTATCAATTGATGAAGGGCAAAATTATCATTTCACCCTCCACCGTCCATTTAAATGGACAAAATGGACGGAAATGACAAGAACAGGACGCGTAACTTAATAATAGTACCATAATGAAGCAAAAATGTAATCTGAGACCACAATGGATCACAAATATAAAAAGAGGATCACAAATATAAAAAAGGGACTCGAGGCAGATTTTACTCATTTCCTTGACTAAGTGTTCTTGACCAACCTCGGTGATTAAAAAATGGTTGTGCTAAATTAAATCAGGTGGAATAAATAAAATGAACTCGTGGTATCAATTTTAGGGTGTACAAAAATGATTACATTTTTGTATGTAATTGACTAACGGACTTGAAATTTCTCTTAGGTCATATTGTAGGTCCTCAATCGACCTAGGATAAATATATAAAAAAAACATTAGTGGCGATTCCGTCGAAAACCTCGTCGTTGCAGCTGGTGACTCCGTTAAGAACTTGTCAGGCCATATAACGGGTTACTTTTATTTTTGTTGCTTGATATTATTTACTTGTTTTATTTTATTTCCTTACATGTTATAATATGACATTCATGACATTGAGTTTCTTACCCAGCTCTAACAAAAGCCAATTTATTTTTAAGCGGAACACGGTGTTGTTGTACTTATGAGACGTTATTCTCCAAGCCTTCATTATTTCCTAGTAGTGAAGTAGTGCTAATCCCGTGGGATTAATATTCATCGCATGAGTTCACGAAAAACTACAATCCGGATTAATTCATTCCTTACATATCCCTCGTGGATGAGGATTAGGCCATCGTTGCTCAATGATGGGACTCGAGAACCATCCTATGCCTCTTTGCTAAACATTTCGTTGCATGTAATTGGTCCATATCCAATCATTTGACCCGTACCTTAGGATTCCAATCAAACTTTTGTCTCCCAGTTAACATGATGTTCCATGTTATTATGCTGCTTTATGTGAGCTACTTGTTTAATCTATCTTCTAACCTGATTGTCTCTTTTATTTAATTTTATCTCTTCCTTATCTTGTTCTACATGCATAATATATAGGTCATACACTTAGTGAAATAATTTATACCATGGATATATTTGAATTTCTCTCTATTGACCATGACGAGTCTTGGACCGTGATCACGATAGTGAAAACCCAACTAGAGGCAATGACTTTTTTTTAATCAACACAAACTCGTCAAGGAGATTGTCTTACTTCACAACAGACGATTTCGCTCAATCCCAAGGTCCCTATCAATACAGATCAGAATGACATTACCGAGTTATTGACAGTTTGGAGAAGTTGGGATTTGTTTGAGCATCAACTATTTATAGCAGAATATGGTCATATTACATGCTTGCTTAAGGTGCATGTCGACCCTTCTCTCTTTCAGGCGTTGATACAATTTAGGGACCCTTACTATCGGTGCTTTTCATTCAACAAGATGGATCTCATACCTATCCTCGAGGAGTACTACAATCTCTTAGGTAGGCAGCCTAAGTATCTTGAGACAATTTATCAACATGCTAAACAGAGTGAACCCCATTTTGTTTTAGCTCAATTGATTAGTATGCCGGCAGAATCTCTCAAGTTTTTGTTTGTGATGAAGGGGCTGTTAGATGTGACTCAAATTATCAAATAGTTAAAAGTTAGAGAGCTTAATTGTTATTGGGTGAATGTTAAAAGTGAGATATTATCATATTAATTGGTTATAGGTTTTCTTACCAGGACGAGTCCAATTAGGATTCATATTCCTAATTTTAGTTGGCAATTGTTAGAAGTTTAAGTGGTAGTGTGTTTTACTCTAGTATTAAGATAGTTACTGTATATATAGTCAGTACGTCCTATGTTAATGATGTGTGTGCAAAATAGGTTGGTGTGTGTGACTTTTGTGTGAGAGAGAGGCAACCAAGATAGTGTGATTGTGGTGTTGAGGAGAGTGAGAGGTTTATTGCTAGATTTAGAGAAATAGCCGATAGTAGTGGTGTGTTTTTCTAGATTTGGTTTTGTGAGAATTGAGAGAATTGGTGCATATAATTATTGATTAGATATTGATAGTGGAGAAAGCTGTGGAATCATCACGGTGAAAATATTGTTGTTTTTTGCCCGTATTCCAAACCCCAACAAGTGGTATCAAAGCAAGGTTCGTGATGACTGGGACGTCGGGTAATTTTTTGATTGATCATTTTGATGGTTTCGAAGATTTCAGTCTTTGGAAGTGTATGGTGAAAGATATGCTTGTGCAACAAAAGGTTAGGAGTGTGTTCAAGACGACAAAGCCAGATGTAATTAAGGATGACAAGTGGAAAGAGATGCAGGAAATTGCGGTGAGTACAATTCAATTGGCTCTTGCACCACAGTTGAAGTATGATGTGTTGAACGAGACATCTCCAACAAATTTGATGGCAAAACTTGAAGATATGTACATGTCGAAATCCATTACTAACAAGTTGTGTTTAAAGAAGCAATTATATGGTTTGAAGATGAAAGACGGTACCGGTCTGGTTACGCATATGAATGAGTTTAATAGATTGGTTATACAACTTGAAAGTATTGGTGAGAAACTGCAGGAAGAAGATAGAGCTATAATTTTGATTAATTCTTTATCAAAATTTTATGAGCCGATTGTGACTCCGTTGATGATTGGAAAAGAGATTTTAAAGTTAGAAGTTGTGACTACCGTATTGTTGGAGCATGGCCGTGTTCGAAAGTTTGAAGAGAATGAAGAGTCTAGTGATGTGGATGTAATGGAGCGGGAGAAAAATAATTGGAGAGGAAGAAGCGATTCAAGAGGAAGAATTGATTCTAGAGGAAGATCGGGTTCGAGACCAAGGAAGGATTGGAGCAAAACTGAATGTCGGTATTGTCAAGAATTGGGGCATATTAAATTTTATTGCGCAAAATTGAAAGAAGACATGAAAGATTTTTTGAAGACAAAGAAGAAAGAAAAAGAAAAGAAAAAAGAAGAAAAAGGTGATGTTGGGTTAATAGAAGATTATGGAAGTGGTGAATAATTGTTAATGGTACAAGAGGTCGAAGAGAAAGACTTTGAAGATGGTTGGTTATTTGATTCGGCTTGCTCGGAACACGTCTATTCCAAGAAAGAATGGTTCACAAAAATTGAATCATGTGATAGGAGAATTTATTTGACTAATAGCGGAGAAGAAAGAATTGAAGGGATTGACAATGTGAAGAACAAGTTACATGATGGAAGCATAAAGATACTTGATGATGTGAGGTATGTTCCAAAATTCAAAAGAAATTTAATTTCGCTTGGTAAATTAGATAAATTGGGATATGGATTTTCTACTCGATATGAAGGTTTGAGAATCTCGAAGAATGCATTGATTGTGATGAAATGAGTGAAGAACTCCAAAAATTTATATGAGTTGATTGGAAGCACAATTGTTGGAGGAGAGCGAAAGAGTGATGTCGCGGAGGTGAAAGTTCCAACAAGTAAGAAGGTCGGTTTTGCGGATTTGATGAAAATGTGGAGTTGGAGAAATAATTTAAGCCAAGGTGGAGATTGTTGGATTTAGTGACTCGAATTATTAAATTAAAAGATATAGGACTAAGTGTGTTATTATCCCAAATTGAAGATTTGAGTTGGTGTCATACAGAAACGAAAGTTGCTTGGCAACCAAGGAAGAGGAAATTGTGGAAGCATGATCCGACTAGGATTCATGATACATAAGGTTTTTGTTTTCCTAGTCAAAATAGGTTTTGGTTTAGTTGAGTTATTATAAATAGGTGGGGTGTGTTGTTTAGAAGTAGTCAGTAGAAGAGCCGCACAATTGTGTGCGTGACTTTTGTGTGAGAGAGAGGCAGCCAAGATAGTGTGGTTGTGGTGTTGAGGAGAGTGAGAGGTTTATTGCTAGATTTAGAGCAATAACCGATAGTAGTGGTGTGTTTTGCTAGATTTGGTTTTGTGAGAATTGAGAGAATTGATGCATGTAATTGTTGATTGAGATTGATAATAGAGAAAGTCTATGAAATCGTCACGGTTAAAATATTGTTGTTATTTGCCCGCGTTCCAAAACCTCAACAATATGTTTATCACCAACACATATTCCTTTAACCTTGGCTTCAAACTGGGCAACATCGTCAATGCCCTTGAATCGCATGAACCCGAAACTCTTGTTGTTCTTCGGTTTTTATTTTGTGGTACGTAGACATCCAGAATTGTTCGAACGTTGCTGAAGAACCGCCACATATCTGATCCTTCCTGGAAGTTCGTGAAGAAAAAGGTTGTCGCGATCCTGTCGAAGATATTTGTTTGATGTTTGCCTCTTGTAACTCAGTTTTGATGGTTGCTCCTCTGTGTCGCCGGAATCCATCGTCGAACAATTCCTGCTCGCCGATCTCTATCTCTCTCTCCTTTTCTCTCTTCCTTTCTCGCTCCATTAGGAGTAGTACCAAGGGCGGGCCCATCATAAGGCACGCGGGGCATATGCCCTCAATAAATTTTTACAATTTAATGTTGTAGTAGCAGTATTTTGTGATTGAAATATAATATTACAATTTAATGTTGTAATGGTAGTATTTTCTGATTGAAATATAGTATAAGGGCCATTTTGAACCTAGACATATAGTTTAAGGATTAAGTAACGGTTATGACAAAAAATAACGTGGCAACAGGCTAGCCCGCCGCCCATCAGCTCAGCCTACTACGAAGAGCAATAGGTAAATACTTGTGTAGTCCTTTATCTATACCCATGTTCTCTTGAAGTAACAAAACTTGTTATTTTGACATACAGAGCTTAAAAGTTTGATAAAATTAAAGTAAAAATTAGTCATAAATATTTAAAAGAGGCTAACCATTATTAAATGAAGTAAATTATTTTTCTCTTAACATAATTGAGTTTTGTGTTTTATAAAACTGAAACATTTTATCACAGTATTTTGTTATGTAATTTGAACTGGTTAAAACATTTATTACACTTTCTACTTTTAAATAAATTATGTTATTGCTTGAAATGAAATAATTCATATATAATTAAATATTATCTAATCTAACAACCTCCCTACCCCCACAACACCTCTTTTTATAGTTTTTGCTTGTCATTAATATTTTATATATATTAAAATTATGAGAACAATAAATATATAATGTGTTTTTTTTTTTAATTAGCAGATTTTTTCTCAAAAAAAAATAAAATAAATAACTTAAGAAACAATAAAGGAATTGTGCCCTACATGTTAAAAATTTTGGGTCCCCCACTGAGTAGTACATGCTGTTTCATCGTTTGATCTTCTCGTCAAATCCCTTGGCTCCATTTCTTCCCTTTCTCGCTGATCTTCTCCTATCTCCACCTCCACTATTTACACTTGATATGGTCTTCTATTCAGGTAGATCGATATTAATCTATTCCTCTACTCTCTTGAATTCTCCATTTTCATGCATCTCCAACACTCGATGTGGTCACAATCCTGAGGCTTCCTAACATTTTCTTCCTTGCGAGAACTAGTCCATCGATCAGAACAAATCTCCTCCATCACTGAGCTCCTAAATCTGGTAACACCTAAGTTCGTTATGAGACAAAGAAACAATATATGAAAATCCAATTAATGCATGCTTGATGGAAACATGCGTCATAAAATTGAATGCACTCGAAAAGAATGAAGGTAAGGGAAATAGAGAGATATGTGTGGAGGATTTCCCATTTAAGGGCAGGATTAGTTTAACCCATTATGGGTTCGTTGATTCTGATTTATTTTATAATGATTTATTATTAATAAAATATGTTCTTATTATTCAAAAAAAAAAGCGTTCAATGTTTGAAGATTTAAAATCTTTTAGATTCTCATTACAAGTTCATATTCATACAAATTCATAGTTACATGAAAGATTAAAGACATGATATCTTACAATATCATGCTCAATCTCTACAAGAATACACATGAAAAGATATATCACAAAAGAACAAGATGAAACCGAAATATTAGTACCTTTCACATTGGAAACAATTAAAGAAATTTATAATTCTTTACTCCTAAAATGTATGCTCCTTTCCTTATTTGTTGATGGCGGATGAAGAGATGAGGAAGAAAGTTTATTTCACCAAGAAGGAAGGGAAGAAGAACGGACAAGATGATGATTCACTATTTGTAGGTGAAGAAAATAGTCATTAGAATAATGATCATTACTAATAGTCATTAAGTCTTCTACTAAGACTTAAATCTTACAATTAAACTTACCATGACCTCTCATTTTTCCTATTCCACTAGCCATTTATTTCGTAAGATAAATGACTTATTTTCTCTTAATATTACTCCATAATTTAAAATATATACATAATATATTTTTAATGGAGTTATTCAATGGTGCAAGGTTGCATACACTTTGTACCAAAGTTACTAAAGTACTCATACTTTGATAAAAATGTCCAAAGGTGGAAATAGATACAAAAAATGAGGTTTGAAATTATACAAAATAATTTCAAATTATTCAATTTCACATATTTGATCTTCTTTAAGCTCATTAGTGCATTTTTACCAAAATACCCTTAATTTGATAAAAGATGCCCAAATAATTTCTTCTTCTGTCTTGAACTCACAACTACTTTTAGTTGTAGTGAGTAGAAATACCAACTCATGAAGTTCTTGGTGCACCAGAGAATTCCAACAAACTCTCACTCGCACTAAGACACTTTTGAATAACAACTCTCACTCGAAATAAGTCTCTCCAACTTGAACCAAATCAAGGTGAATATATATAAAATGTGTTAAGCTTGCGACCTTAAGGCATACACACATCAAGTCTCTTTCATTGTGGTAAACATAATTTCATTGTGGTAAACACTATTAGTAAACATATTTCATGGCTTGCATATCCATAAGTAAGCCACATCTTACTTCAATCATAGGCTAGGATGTATGGTGGTCATACAAACACTGTCACTACCACCCTTTGTTCCCGGTGCGGCGGAAGCGGTAGCGATGCGGTGGCGGGGAGCGGGTGATGGCGGCGACGTTGGTCAGAATGATGGTCACTAAGGTGTAGCGGACGCAAAACCTGACCCTTAATTTGTTTTCTATATTCTTATTTCTAATTGTTTAACGCGTTACAAGTTTTAAGGTGTTCTAATAATGCCCTAAACCTGCACCCGAAAATGTTAGCGGTTATACGGAAATTCGTGCGATCATAAGGCATGTAAAGTTGAGCTCCGCTCAACACCAGATGCACCAGAAAGGAGTCCTGCCCATCGCACTGGGCAAGCACTCCCTGAGAAAATAAAAATATATAAACAGTCAGAACATATGAAATGCTTCTAACTACATGTGCATGCTACGTCTACAGATCCCAGAGTATGCCATAATAGAATACGTACTATGCTTGTGTGATCGGGTCGTCAAGACTCCGACAATCACAACAAGGTATTGCTGCTGCTGTTAACCACAAACAGAAAAATCAAACCGTTAGTCAAATCATAAGCGTGCTCACCCAGAATACTCAGATAATCATAACAGACTCGATCAAGACTACCCCCGTATCAGAATCAGAAACCATAATCAAGGAGCTATGCACCTCAAGTACTAGAAATCACAGAACGACTAGGCAGAGCTACTCTGCGGGTCGTGAAATAGAAGCTTCTGAAAATATAGACATAATAGGGGGTGAGTCAACGAGAGGAACTCAGTAAGGATTAGGTAAGGGTAACGGTTTTTGAAAACCACCTGCATAAAAGGGTTAGTGTGCAATGTACTAAATAGTTTATACAACCTAATATCGCATGGATTATGATATGCAATACAGAAGTCTCGTCGGACTATAACGCACGTTCCGTAGGACGGCGGCAGAACCCTCACGTACCCCGGACGGAACCATATACAGAGCAGAACCTATACATAACATATCAGAATGACAGCCCCCGGTGGCTTCTACAACCCACACACACAGACGGGGTCAGAACGCATGGTACCAGCGAGGGGTGCACATCCCCTGAAACTGTCGTAAGTCACTAATTGACCACAAAATATCATCAACCGCCCGGTTGGTTCTCCCACGCAGTCGTAAGACTGGATCTCCCGCACAATCGTAAGATTGGATCTCCCGTACTCGAAAACCTGCATGCCGTTAACTTTACCATGTAACTATTCCCGGGAGTCACCAAGCCCCACCATCGACCCGAGAACTAGCCGTTAACTAACCTAGTATGCATGAAGGCAACCCAAAACGCATATTAAGAAAGTTAAACCTCTTACCTTATACAGTACGACCTTTACGGGGTAACCCAAGAAATAAAGTCCGGTGAAGTTCCGGTTGAACTTCTACGGTCTCCAGCCACCCGATATAACACTAGACAATAACACAACATGTAAGGACTTAAGTTTTCCAATCATTTACCCAAAATCCAACATACTTTGCAAACTTCACATTTTTCGGTCAACTTGATGAAAAGTTGACCGGCCATACAATATGTTTACCAATTTCTTACTTAACTTCAAACAAGTTCAATTTTTACTTCTTTATCCATAATTAACACTCAAGTCCCTAATCTCTTGCCAAATGTTCAATTTGGCCTAAACTCATGAAAAATGGCAAAACCACTTAAAATTTCACCAATTTCACACTTAGCTTTAAAATAGCTATGTTTCACTTCATTTATCACTATTTACCAACAAACACCTCAATCTTTTCCAAAAAGTGCAATTTGGTTCAAAATTACATAAAGTGGCCAAATCCACTAAAATGTTCCAAATTCTTTACTTAACTTCACATAAGTTCAATTCCACTCCATTTTTTACTAATAATCAACAAACTCCTTAAACTTTTTCCAAATGTGCATTTTGGCCCAAAATTACATAAAATGGCTAAATTCACTAGAATGTTCCCAACTTCACACTTAAGTTCAAAAGAGTTAAGTTTTACTTTATTCTCCATTAATTACTTTCCAACACCCAATCTTTTTCAAAATTTGCATTTTGGTCCCAAAGTTTCAAAAAGTGACAAAATCTTTCCTAAACTTCAAATTAGCTAATTTTCACCCAAATTCATCATTTAACATCAACAACATCAACTTTTACTCCTCTTGACAATTTCGGCCATTTTCCAAAATTTCACCAAAAAAGTTTTTCTTCAAATTTCAACCAACTTTTTAAGATGTTCTGAACATGCTTAATCCAACACAACTTCATACTTTCAACCAAGAACATCAAACTATTTTTCCACCAAACAATTCAGCCATGACCAAGAACACACCAAAGAAGTTTTCTTCAAACTTTTAACAACTCATGAGCTTAAAATCATCATTAAACCATCATAAACCAACACTTTAACAAAGAACAACATTTTTGTTCATCAATCCTAAATTTCGGCCAAAGCCTTAGGTTGGTCTTCCAAGATGATTCAACCTTAATTCCAAATATTAAACATGTTCATAATCCACCCAAGAACACATATCAACACATACTTTAACTTCAATCCAAAGTTTGTTCATGAACACGAAGAACACCAACTTCAAAACTCAACCAAAACTCATGAACAAAGTACGAAAGCTTCATACTACTTCACATCAACCTTAAATACATGCTTACCTTAACCAAATATCCAAGAAATTATTGAAGAAATTTCTCCAAGAATTCCTTCAAAAATCGGCCCTAAGAAAAATGAAGAGAAGATGAAGTTGTCAAGCTTCCAAGCTTAATTTCTACTTGAAATAACCATGAAAAACCTTCTTACCTTCTTAGATCTTCAAGCTTGGATGAAGATTAGATAAATAAATGAAGAACATGAAGAACACCATGGATGGTAGAGAGAGATGAGAGAGACCGGCTTCATGAGAGAGGAAGATAGAAAATTTTGTTTTTAAAATGATATTTCTCTTCCTTACTTCACATTATATTACTTATTATCATACTACTTCATTTTTATCTTCATTTTAAATTCATATCTTAAACAAATATATTCATTTGTTTATTAAGGTCAGGGGAACACCATCCCTTAAATCACTCCTCCTTGAATATTATAATGGATAATGCTTCAACTACCACACTTATTTTATTCAACATGTCATAACACCTTATTATATCACATACATATTCAAAATATCTTCATTATTAAACCCCATATGGCCGGCACTCTCATTAACCCAAATTAGTGTCCATTTTCTTCTAATTTCCCAAAAAATGATTATTTTGCCCCTGAAACCGAATTTTGGTAAAATAACCCGGGACTCATGTAACAATATAAAAAAATGATATCATATGGAATGGACCTCAAATAAATTCCTGGGACATGAGAATCATCAGAAAATATGTCCCGCACGTGTAAAACAGAGTCTTGGCGATAGTAAGATCTGACCCTCGGGCAATCCTTCTCGGAAAATCACCATCCGCCCGAGGTGACTGTAACAAACACGATGAACTTATTCATCTCATCTTGATTTTTCTTAATCAAGATGACATTTAGTTAAGATGTCTTGTGTTGGTCCAAGACTCTCACTCAAAGTATAACCTAAAGAACACATCTCAGGGAACCTATACCACGGGTTACATGTTTCGAAAGAAACAACATACTTCAAGCCCTTAACCGTCTCATCCCTAATCCACCTAGGATTAAGAGCGAAAGACCTGTGTGAGAACATCTTTCTAATGCCTATGTTTGACATGTTCTAATTTTCATTATGTTACAAAAGATTGAACAAAGAATATAAGATGATAAACAAACAACTTTATTAATCATCTAATATATCTTACAAAATATTTGTGACACCCAAAGAGATGTGAAATTCATCCAACATGTACAATCATCTAAGACCAATTGCTTGAAACACATTGATCAAACTCAAGTGGTGATAATATCGTGAGGACGCGAATAACCACTTAAGGTCATTAGAAATATATTTAGAAAGCTTAACTTCAATCTCTTTAATTGCATCTCATGCTAATGTCCCTGGTCTCTCCAAGATATTTTAGTTCCATAGCCACCATACTATCTCAATAGTAATAGGCTTTTCAATTTCAAACTTCAAAACCCATAGTAATAAAGAAAACATCCAAGCCCTTATGGCTTTTATACATATGAGGTATATGAAACATATTCAGCCTCCTCGTACAAGTTTACTTTCTATTACACCAAGTAATAGTACTATTTTAGAATGAATACAGACTAAACATGGATTTAGTTAGTAGATGAACCATTTGACTTATGTCTAGCAATGTACATAACATGTCATACATAAGACCATTAATTTTTACTAAGGTAAGATGTTAGAGCCATTTAATTTATTCTCCTTTGGAGTCTTGGAAACACATATCCTCTCCAATCTTGCAACCAATTCCAAGAATCTTGAGATTTGTTAATGTTGAACTCCCAAGAACCTTTACATTAAAAAACTCTTATGGGAATGTCAATTGCTTTCCTTTCTATTCCTTACGATAAAGTGACATCTCCTTGTCCTTCATGTAGAAGGTGGAGTACAACCATCCTTTAATGATTTAACAGATCAAGTCAACTACTTTCTATTAGTAATTCATTTACAAATAGAATGAATACTACAGAATGTGTTACACCCACCTCGGACGCTTGGTTTATTTCCGATGTAATTTGGACAGAAATTTGTAATTTTGAAATTATCGGGACAATTAATGTGTTGAAATGAAATGTGCTTATTTTTGAATTTCACATTCCAGGGTTTGATTAGGAGTTCATTTCATGGGTTCCTAGCAATTTGCAACGAATTACGAGTTCCGGGACTTTTTGCAAAAATTTGGCTCGGGATGACAAAACGATCAACTTCGGGAAATTGACAGATGAATTGTAATTGGACCAAGGGCTTGGGCCATCCTTTGGGCCCAAGTATGGGCCTCAATTTCGGCTGGATGGTAAGGGAGGATTACCTTCCTAGGAAGGTAAAGTGAAA
>JBBYHH010297030.1:0-12562 GCA_038382905.1 Daphne laureola
TAGAAATCTAAGTATAGAAAAGTTTTAATTTGGGCGGGTTTCAACAAACCGCAAACTCTGACGAACTCAGTTCAGACATCGCCAGCCGCCTTAAGTAGCCGCTTCCGCACAGTAACCCCCTGACAGCATGGTGATGGTGGTGACAGAGAAAGCCTCAGAAGTGACACTTAGAGTTCAGATCTGGATTTTGGTGCACATTAGAATTGTCCAGACTTGGAGTTTTGTGTTTTCTAGAATCAACCGATCTCCTTGAACAGATCACGTAATTCAGAGTCACAATTTGTACCATAACATGTTCGCAATATTTTGGAGAATTTGGTGTTGAATTGTAAGTGAGGAACCAAATAGTTTTTCATATTTATTTGAACATTATAGCACGTTCTAAAAGATACTATAGACTATTGTAACATATGTTTATACTCCCTTCGTCCCTAATTAATTTTACACTTTCTTTTTGTTATTTCAAGATTCAATGTTTGTCTCATATTTTAACAAAGATTAAAAATTTTAAAAAATTCAGAAAAAATATATTTAAAAAATTTACACTTCAAATAAAAAGTTTAACCAATTTTTTTTTATTTAATGAAATTTTTTATTTATTATTAAATCAAAATAAAAAAAGCCAAAACAGAACAAGTCAAGACATAACAAACTCGACAGGAGCCACAAACTGGCCACTGAAGCACCTGAATATCCATAATCTTTTCTATTTTTTTAGAAATCATACCCTATCTCTCTATTTCATCAATTCATTGATTTCCTACTGCACATGTCCTGTCTCATCGTGATCAACTTCATCGGCCTTCCTCGCCAATTCCTCCATAGCTGTCATCTTTTCCGCCTCCAACCTCACCTTTGTTGAGCGAAACCAAGCAGGAGGAGGTCGATGGTTCTTTGACGCTCACTAATTGTGAACATCGGGACTAATGATAATGATGATAGGAATATCCAAGACTCGAACTCGAGACCAGTAGACGAAGTGCTGAGAACCTTCCCAACTTCTTTTAAACGAAGACAACCGTCAGTTCTTCTTCTTGCAATAATCCTTACTCTTTCTTTTCAAGTAACATTGCACTTATTTACAAGACCTAGGGACTAATACTGCAAATTCAAACCTACAATGTCGACAAGAATGTCCTCTCCAACAAAGATTCAAAATTTCTGTGAACGTGCATGGCCATTGGCCACCGTAGGACTTCTCTCTCTCCCCGGAAGAGAGAGCTAAGTTCTTGCCATTACTTTTCATTTTCATCTTCAATCATGTCTCTCTTCTTCCTCCTCTTCGTCTTCTCCGCCGTCATTTCGGTCCCTGAATCGGTCGTCTCCGTCGCCGCACCTAAAGGTAAGAACGAAATCTCACAATTTCGAACCATTGATTCATGGATTCAACGTTATTCGAGCAATTTAACAGCAATGTTATCGATCTTAATCTATGAATTGTTCCAATTTTGCGTTGCGTTTTGTGATCCGTTAGGTTTCTTTGTGAGTTGCGGTGCGACGGCGCCGATAGACGTCGGCGGGATAAGCTTCATCCCCGATGACAACTTCATCTCGCTCGGGAACAAGACCTCCCTCAACAAGCCTTCGTTGACGCCGTTTCTGCAAACCCTCCGCTTCTTCCCGGAGACCTCCGTCAGGAAGTTCTGCTACTCGTTCCCGGCCATCAAAGGCGGAAAGTACCTCGTTCGGACGACTTATTTCTACGGCGGTTTCGACGGCGGAAAGGCGCCGCCGGTGTTTGAACAGATCATCGGAGGCTCGACCTGGAGCGTCGTCAACACCACCGAGGATTTCGCCAACGGCGGCAGCTCCTATTACGAGATTGTCGTCGCCGTCCCTGGGAAGACCCTCAGCGTCTGTGTGGCTAAGAATAAAGACACCGCCGGAGCCGCTTCGCCGTTCATTTCTGCGATCGAGGCAGTGCCGCTTGATGTGTCCATGTACAACACCACGGATTTCGACCAGTTCGCGCTTCACGCGGTCGCCAGATCTACTTTTGGGAATAACAAGGACTTGTTCAGGTATATCTTATAGTAATTGATTGGAATTAGGTTAGGAGGAGCGATTGATGAACAGAATGAATGAGGATGTTCATGATGATGATGAAATGAGCTTGTTACATTTGAGTACATACTGTTCAATTGATGTGAGTTTAATCATGTGAACCTAGTTTTCCAGATGATGACTTTGATCGGGTATGGAAGCCATTCACAGATAACAACCCTGTTGTGATCAGCCAATCCAATGTGACTGGTTCAGATTTCTGGAACCGGCCACCCTCAAGGGCATTCAACACAGCCATCTCAACATACCCTGGGAAGATGCTTGAAATCCTCTGGCCTCCATTTGTGCTGCCGAGCACTCAGTACTACCTTGCACTCTACCTTCAGGACAATCGGACCCCGAGCCCTTTTAGCTGGAGGACATTGAGCATCTCAGTGAACGACAAGGTTTTCGCCAGTGACATCAATGTCACGGCCGCTGGTTTGGCTATTACTTCCAAGCAATGGCCTCTTTCTGGGCAGACGAGCATAAGTTTAACGGCTCAGGAGGGAAGCCCTGTTGGTCCTCTGCTTAATGCTGCTGAGGTTTTCCAGCTTCTGCCTTTCTCTGTAGGAACTCTTTCAAGAGATGGTAGGATCACTGCTCAACTGATCATAATTAACCTCTTATTACATTTCTTGTCTTTGATTCTTGTATTGTCATCATATGTATATTCTTTGTGGGTTCATCATCGTTAATGCAGTCGTGGCGATGGAGGATCTGGCCAGGAACTTCAACAACTGCCCCAAAGATTGGAGAGGAGACCCCTGCTTGCCTGCTAATAACTCATGGACAGGGATCACTTGCTCCAGAGATAATAGGGCTAGAGTGCTCTCCATGTAAGTCTATTTCTTATCCAACTGGCTTTAGATTGAACATTATAATGTGAACATGTACTAATCATTTGGGCAGTGATTAGTTATCTGGGTATCTGGCTAAATAGGTGATAGATGCGCTTCCATAGTTCCACGGTTTTGTTTCTGTTAACTAATCTAGTGTTGAACAGGGACCTCTCAAACAAGGGCCTTTCAGGGCCCATACCTCCAACCATAAACAATTTGACTGCTCTTCAGGACCTGTAAGTTAACTAGTGCTGGTATTATACTCCCTCTCTCCCATTATGGTGGTCTTTTTTTCTTCACAAATGAAGTGTTCTTTAGAGGAAATATTGAAAAAGAAAATTGGAAGAGAAATTTATGAGAGAAAATTGGATTTTAAAAAGTGAATTTTTTTTACCTAGGGTGGAGCCTGCATACGTGACATGTCATTATTGATATGTGCTACCACTATTAATCACGGGACTGCCATTATTTATTACGGGGTATGATAATCCGTAATTAAAAGGAGTGCCATCAATAAATAACGGCATGTTACGAATTCAAGAAGGAGGATTTCCCTCCACTACCCCTACCCCTACCCCGGGTGAATGCTTTGTTCTAATTCTTTGTTTATCCTTCGCTATTTAAAATACGAAAGTGAAATGAATTTTCTTTTTTTCTTTTTTCTTTTTTGTTTTCAGTTGGCTTGGCGGTAATCAACTAATTGGTACAATACCAGATATGGGAGCACTAGTCAATCTTGAAACTCTGTATGTTCTCCACAAACCACTCACTTTTGCATTAAACATCTGTATAGTTTGTTACATTATCTTGAGTTTGATCCAATTATGTTCTTAAACCAATCAAGCCACTTGGAGAACAACAACCTCAGAGGATCTCTCCCTGAGTCATTAAGTAAACTTCCTCATCTTCGCGAGATGTAAGCATCTGCATGTGTCATCTCCAACCATGAACATGAAAAGAGTGACTGTGAGGTACTAACTCAAGTTCTGGTTACAGATATGTCCATAACAACAACCTTGATGGCACAATTCCAGCATCCTTGAAGAGAACTGGTTTAAATGTTCAGATTTGACGTTCTTCTGCAGCAAAGGCTGTCATCTATACATTTATTTATATTCTCCAATTCAAAAGTTTGCTCTCACTCGGGTATTTGGGAAAACCAT
Organism: Daphne laureola; assembly: GCA_038382905.1. Taxonomy (NCBI): domain Eukaryota; kingdom Viridiplantae; phylum Streptophyta; class Magnoliopsida; order Malvales; family Thymelaeaceae; genus Daphne; species Daphne laureola. The sequence goes on from JBBYHH010297030.1 coordinate 4,049, forward strand.
CTGATCATGTAGTGATGCCTCTGATACAGATGGAATTAGCAACAAATTAGCAACAAGTGCACTAACTTTTGTACCTGGCAATATGGTGAAGTGAGGAACGAAGTTCACACGTTGGAGGTCTTAATTATTGTACGTACGTTGTGTAATCCGTTGTGCTAACTTGTTCTGTTCATTTATTAAAGTATTTGAAATGAAATTTATGAAAGGAAAAGTTGAAAAAAAGTTAGTATCACAATTCAATTTTTCTTGTTTGTCAATGTCAAATGAAAACACCCTTCTACCACTTGATTATGCAAAAAAATTAAATGCCGTAAAACGGTGTATATATGGTACCCGTTTGGTGTCAACTTTCTCAATTACTCCTTCCGTCTCACAAAGATTATAACATTTTTTTATTATTTTTATAATATTTAATCTATAATTTTTTTTATAAAGTCATAGATATGTAAAGTTAAATTATTCATATCTTTCTCATAATTTACAATCTAATTTTTCTAAATATATTTTTATTTTTATTTTTTTTATTATTTATCTTAGTTAATTTTTTAGTCAAACACTATAACTTAAAACAGTAAAACAAATGTCTTAATCTTTATGGGACGGAGATAGTAGTTTTTACATTAAGCGAAGATCGTGTATTTTTTTTTTTTTTTTTTTACAAAAACGGTTTGTTATTATTTCAAGAAAAATAATACTCTCTCCGTATTTTAAAAATTGTACCATTTATTTTTCATGTTTCAAAGTTCAATGTTTAACTCAAATATTTACAAAGATAAGTAATGCGAAAAAAATCCAAAAAAATATTCTCAGAAAATGTATATTGCAAATTATGATATACATAAAAAATATTTAACTTTAGATATCTAAACATGTATGTAAATAAATCATAGATTAAATAATATAAAACTGCTAAAATAAATGGTGCATCATTTAAAGGACGGAGGGAATATATGTTTAAAAGCTTTGATATACACATTTACATAAATGTCTCTGGTTTTAACAGAAAAAATAACCAAATGACTTAATTAGGACAAAAATGTAACGTATAGGAGGACAAAAGTGATCCCAATTCTCAAAATAGGACATGTTTAGAACAAACATGTAACTTAAAGGACTTAAAACGAAGTTTACTCATTATTCTTCTGAGGACGGTACATATGTTTTAAGTTAACAAATATTAGAAAATTGATGATCCGTTTATTTGTGAAATTTTTTCTAAATTTTCATCTACAAATTTCTTTTATAAATATTTAATCATATAACTAGTTTTTAAGTGATGGAAAATCATATTTTCCAAATATTAGAAAACTCTAGTATTAAAATAAAAACCTTCAAAACAAGGTTCCCTATTTTTTTTTTTGATATGGAATGATTTCATTCATTTCAAGTGGCTAATGCCAATAAAAATTAAATAGGGGGAACACATCCCCAAACATGTCTATCACAACGCTCTAAATCATGACGAGCAATATAATGTGCAACACCGTTAATGGTGCGCAGAACAAAAACAACCGAATGAAAATAACACTTACGACCCCAGAAACTTAAGGCTAAAGAGGACAAAAGAAGCAAAAAGATACTTAAACAAAAAATCATAAATAATAATAGGATCACCAGATCGACAAAAGAACAGAGCCACTTTATCATACGATATCCGAAGTGATGCCAATGAGTACAGGTCCTCTCCAACTGCCATAAGACTTCAAGTAAGTATCCCTTCGCAGCATCCGCGAGCGTGTCTGAGACATCCGTCCTCCTCCACTATAGCCACGCAAAGCGTACCTGAGAAAATCTATCCCATACAAGGATACCTGGAGAGCACAAATACTCCAATGACAACACCAGTATATATAATATCAGAAATCAGAACCACACCTCTATCATCTCATGAGACCAAGTCCAGTAGAGATAGCGAATGAGTGAGGTGAACTTGTTGCCCCAACCATTCGCGCGCACCCAGCTCATGAAGTCGGGCAAGGAGCATTGACGCTCATTGGCGGTTCCCGCAGCTCCTCCTGCAAACCTGCCACAACCCGCTTGTGGCCTCCGCCAGCACCCACCCCTCCTACAACCGCCTCTCCCCCATCCCAAGGTACCAACCACATAAATCTCCTCTACCAAAAAACCAAATCACCACCCAACCCTCCACTCCCATTAAACCAACCGCCAAAAGGAGAGGCATAAACCTCCCACTGTTTAGACACAACCGGACAGGTTGACCTCCCCATCAAACTCCTCCCCGACACCAGCGGAAACGCTACTCAGCCAAGATAGAGATGACCACGCATCGGGAAGTGCCGCCCAGGCGAGGCGTCGTCTTGACGAGATGCTGCCGCCCCATTGCCCCGCCGGTAGCGCATCAGATTCACCAAGAGATGAGAGAAAGCTACAACTCAAATCAGATCTCTAACAAACAACAAAAATGAAACTTCAACAACTTCAGAGGGGCCAGACCATCGTTGCTCGGAAGAAATGCAGACCGTCAACGATTGGGACCTAAGCGGATCGCATCATCGGAAGTATGACAAGACTAGCTGCTTTAAGAGACCACCGAAACTCTAAGACACATGACGACCGCTGTTTATTTGGGTGAAGGATTCTATTTTAATCAAACGGATCCGTAGTATTTTAACATTTTTGAAAAAGAAAAGGCGAATCACGACTTACTCATGAAAAAAGTAAAAAAAAAAAAAGGAAAAGGGGAATCACGACGTATATTCGCATGATCGCAACACGGACAACAGCAGAGAAGAAAAGGCACCCTATATAACCGCTTATACGTCCACGTGGCAGAACGTCCTTGGCTTCCTCTCTCAAATATATGGTCCACCTTTATTTATTTATTTTTTATATTATAGATGGTCCAACTTTAACAGTCTCATTTCCACTCCCACTCTCAAATTCTCTCGCATTTCGAAGAACAACAAGAAGAAGAATAATAGTGGTTGTTGTGTACGATCGATTCGATTGTCGTGAACAATGACGGACACGACGGACGATATCGCGGAGGATATTTCTTTCCAAAGCTTCGACGATGATTGCAAGCTGCTCGGAAATCTCCTCAACGACGTCTTGCAGCGTGAAGTTGGCAGCGGATTCATGGAAAAGCTCGAGAGAAACAGAGTCCTCGCTCAGGTAACCTCTCCTTCCTTCTTATTCTCCTCTTTCAGCTTTGTTCTCTCTGGCGATTGAAAATTTTACGTGATTTTGTTCTCTCTGGCGATCAAAATCGAGTCGACGTGTTTTTTTTTCTTTTTTTTTTTTCTTTTGCATCATCTCCGATCGAGTAGGTTATAATTTACTTGACATGTTTGAGTTTGTATGTATTGATGCGAAACGGTCCTTATCGGTATAGATCTCTCTTCTATAGACAGTTCCGTTTAAAACATTTGGGAATTTGTCAGAAGAGGAAAGGAGATACCGAATCTTAGTTTTTGTACACTATGTTAGCATTTCTGGGTTTGATTTGATAATGATATTCTCCTGCATCGGATGATCAGCATGTAGAGCAAACGAACTTTTATAGAGTAGTAATTAATGCGTTTTCGTCTCACAGAGTGCTTGTAACATGCGGTTGGCGGGAGTTGATGATACAGCCGAGCTGTTGGAGAAGCAGCTGGCGTCAGAAATATCGAAAATGACATTGGAGGAAGCCTTTACTCTGGCTCGTGCATATAGTCATTACCTAACTTTAATGGGGATCGCTGAAACTCATCACAGGTAATACTCTTAAGCTAAAACTAAGTTACGATCCCCTCCATGTTTTTGCGCTGTTCTTTTTCGTTTTAGAATCTGAATTAGCACAATGCAGTAAGACATTTGTTGTAGTGGAGATGCTTGTTTGTTGGGAGGCTTACTGTTCCATGGTAGGCAGTGGTCTTTATAGTTGTATTGAAACTTTGAAATTGTTCAACAACAGTAAATATAATCTCTGCTGGTTTCATTGTGGTATAACGTGAGAAAATGCATGCTGTAAACGGTTTCCCCTTCTCTTCCAAGCCTATATTTTTATTAAGTTGCTGCCTGATGTGAAGAGAGTTTTTCTATATTCACATGCATCTAGGTTTGTGTAATTTTTTGCTTATAGTGTCTAACGTACATTCTTCTTTTTTGGAAAAAAATAAAAGACTTCCAAACTACCTTAACTTTCTCACTTTTTATATTTTCAGATAAAATCCTTCTTATCTTTTGTTTTATTCACCTTTCCAGGGTTCGAAAGGCACGGAGTGTAACAAATCTTTCAAAGTCATGTGATGACACCTTCAGCCAATTACGACAGGGTGGAATTTCCCCAGACGAGCTCTATAACACTGTTTGCAAGCAGGTATGTTTATTCTCCAGATTATACTCAGTGTTAAGAAATGGTATGTGTTAGGAGAAAAGAAAACAAGGGCAATACAACTCAAGCTTGTTGGTCAATGATAGAGTTTGCATAAAGCCCAATGATGTGTCGGGCTTACCAGTTGAATTTTTCCTTTTATAGAGTGCAATTAAATCAAGACATTTTCGATCAAGTACTGTAAACTATTGTTAAATCAAGTACTGTAAAATACTTAGTAGGCTTCTGTTTCCTGTTTTGATCTTAACTGGGCGATTCCTTTTCTTGCAGGAGGTTGAGATTGTCCTTACTGCACATCCAACCCAAATTAATCGTCGTACTTTACAATATAAGCACATAAGGATAGCTGTATGTTATTAATAGTGACATTCATTATTTTAGTTTGAATTTGAATTAATAACAGTTATTCATTTGACTGACATGGGTCTAACTTTCATGCAGCACCTGCTGGAGTATAATGACAGACCTGATCTTGGATATGAAGATCGTGAAATGCTGATTGAGGATTTGGTATTTTGTCTGACTCCAATGTGCAGACCACTGTTTCCAGATTTGTCAATCTCTTTGTGATTACCCACTAACTTGTTCCTCACTTATTTTCTCATACTCATAGTTCACTTTGGAATTTGTAGGTGCGAGAAATAACATCTATATGGCAGACAGATGAACTTAGACGTCACAAACCAACGCCAGTTGATGAGGCTAGAGCTGGTACATCAAAATTTTCTTATGCTGAGCATTGCAATGTCTGCATTTTTCAGTTTTGCCAGGAATGAGAACTGTTTACTTTGTTCAGGCTTGAACATCGTGGAGCAGTCCCTCTGGAAAGCTGTACCTCATTACTTACGTCGTGTCAGCAATGCTCTGAAGAAGGTATCTTCCAATACCAATTCCATGCTGGATCAGCATTTTTATTTGTACAGATAGTGGTCTTCCAACTGACTGCATTCTTTTTGTTGCAGCATACAGGAAAGCCCCTTCCATTGACATGCACTCCTATAAGATTTGGTTCTTGGATGGGGGGTGATAGAGATGGAAATCCAAATGTCACATCGAAGGCGAGACTTTTTCTATCTCACGCCTATCGGCTTTTTTATTATCCATCTATCTATCTATCAATCTATTCATTTGAAAGTGCTTTTACTGCTCTAACAATACTGAACACCTTAACCATATGTTTTTAGTAGGAGATCTATGACGGTGCTCTTACTTCTCTAAAATTACTGAACACCTTGACCATCTGTATTTTTAGTAGGAGATTAGGGGTTATAGGTACAATTATATGGTTTCTGAACTCAATGCTCTGTATGTTCATTTAGATGATCAGTTGAATCATTCCAGAAAGGTGTACCTGTATTAAGAATGATTTATACTGCATTTTTCTTCATAAACTTCTGATCCTTTCACTTGTCACTGACAGAATAAATTCCACTGTGTATATGCTGTTATCAATTTGATTTGATTTTTCTGGTTCCAGGTAACAAGAGATGTCTCACTATTGTCTAGGTGGATGACTATTGATCTTTACATTAGAGAGGTTGATAGCCTTCGATTTGAACTATCCATGACCAGATGCAGTGACCGCCTCTCACAACTGGCTCATGAAATTCTAGAAAAAGGTTAGAAGCACAGCCTTCTCAACTTCTTGATATTTTGAGGCACTGCGTAATTTTTTTTGCTCTAACTTCAGTACATGCGATAGAGGACCAGTTAAAGTTACTTATGATTGAACAACTATTCTTATGGACTACTAAGTCACTATATCTCATTTTTCATCTGTTCTTAAGAATATCGCCGTTTGTTGGTTTGTTAAAATAATCATCTCAATGAAAGGCACCTGAATAGTAAGGTTAAAGTGATCGCCTTAATATGAAATGATATTTTCTTAATTTGGCCATTACTGATGACAGTACTTTATGCTTCTTATTGTCACAATATTGTTTTCCAGAATTTGCAACTAGAAAAGTCATTGATATCAACAGAACTCATCCCTTGAGAAGAGAATTTCAGTTGCTTGCTCAGGGAGCTTAATTTTGTCTACTAGTTACTGCAATTGATTGAAGTCATGTTGTATATGTTTCATTGATCTGTCATATCACGTTGTATATCTTTAATTGATCTCATTCTCTTTTAATGCCCTGACATATAAATGAGGTCTGTTGATGGTGGCTATCATGTTTTGGCAAACAAATATTTAATATATCATGGCAAACAAATATTTAATACATTTTCCTCTTTATGAAGATGATAAGATGTCTGTTCGCCTCTTTTAAGTTTAAAGGGAAAATGGAACCTTTTCTGTCTCACTACATGTATACCGGGACCAGAGACCAAGCTTTGGTTCTCTTACATAATCATGTCGGAATGCCTGAGAATGCAAACCATCGGAGATTCATAGTCTGGTTTGTACAAATAATATTCAGACATGAAGTGAATAATCACATGTTACAAATGGCATTTAGATCAGTGTGCCAGTAATAGCGTGTACAGGGAAATTTGTACAGACAAAGTGGTATGACTTCTGCTGAAATAACTCTTAATAGAAAAAAGGGGGAAAAGTAAGGAGGAGAGCGGAAGATAGGTAATTTGGTTAATTTATGCAAGGTTTGTGCTGGTAAACTTGTCTGAGGAAGCTCATCATGGCGATCACATTCCAATTTGATATAGCTTAAATATTGATTTTGCTCAATGTATTCTATTTCCCCTAATCTTGCGCTGATCAGAGAGATTTGAATTTGGTGAACATCAAACTTGCTTTAGAGAATCCATCTGATGATGGTCGGAGTCAATCTTCAAACCGTGCTCAAACGAAATTCAACAGCATGCAATGTCACCACCTTCCGACCCAGCTTCCAGCTCAAGCAGACTTACCCGCTTGCACTGGTAAGAAGAATAGCTCCGATTACTGTAATCTTAATAGTATCTATACATCTTCTTTTGTACAATGAATGGCTTTGTTGTTCGCCCTGCAATCCCATTTTCGACCATTTTTTTGTGTTAGAAAGTAAATGGCTACTTTCTTATAATGGTTTTTTTTTAAAGTGTCCTTTTTTATTCTTGATTCATGTAGAAGCTTTTCCCAAATGGCCCACCTTAGAATAAGTTATGGAAGATAATTTGTTTTACTAAACAGTATCGGCTTTGTGCATTTTAAAGTGGTCAAAACAATTGGCATAAAGAAAGTCTCTAATAAGGTTCTCTGGGTAAATGTACAAACGTTCAATTTCACAGGCTGCTATGTTTTCTTTTGAAGTTGGAAAGCGGTACTTTAAACGTTATATGCATTCTCTATAGCCTGGGAATGAGACTTCTTATCCTTAGTTCTATATGCTCTATGTAATTTGTAATTCACATTCTTTTTTAATGTTTTATAATTCATCCCCCATAATGTCACCTTCCCATATTCATTTATCATCTTTCATATGTACCCTTCTTATTATGTAAAGGTAGTCAATGTTTCTTGTTGTAAGTTGTAACCATGCTTTCAGTGAAAGGTAAACTAGGAGAAAAGTACCTAATATGCGTATTAATGCCAGCAGTTGGGACTTGGAGAACAAATTCGGTGTGGTCCTCAATTCAAATCCCTTTGTATGTAGTTGGAACTTACACTTACACATGATGGTAGAGAAATCAGCTGACGTTTAGCTTACTGAATGGCATAAACGCACCAAAAGATAGAGATAATATTTTTTTTGATGATCTATTAGTATAGCATTCATCTCTCAGTTGTTCTATTTGGTCTTGTTATTTGGGGAATTTTCATTTTGTTCTGTACTAAATCGATCTTCATTAATAATCACATTTCTATTCCCCTGTAGATTGTCATGATGGTGCATCTACCTACCCGAAACTGGATGTCCCTGGTAGTGGTACCGATTACAGACCATTAAATCGCCAGGTCTTTTGCCAGTTAGATGCTTTATATTATTATTGATCATTTCTCACTACCCAGGACAGCCATCTTCTGATTTGGGTCATTCATTTCAGGAATCCAATAATAACCAGTCTAACACAGGCGGGAGTACTGCTAATTCTAATGGCTCACCGAGGGCCGCTTCTTTCAACTCTCCTCAGCTTCTAGCTCAAAGGAAACTCTTTTCAGAATCTCAAATTGGACGGTCTAGCTTCCATAAACTTCTGGAGCCAAGTTCTTCTCAACATCCTGGAATTGCTCC
>JBBYHH010297250.1:0-12559 GCA_038382905.1 Daphne laureola
ATTTATATTTTGCTGCACTTTTGATTACTCTGGGTCTGTATAACTATATTCTGGAAGTTTTGGCCCAATGAAGTGGGCTAGGTTTCCTTCTGCTGTATCTATTTCTGTATGTTTTTATCTGCGCGCGAGATTATCTGTTAAACCGCTAACGTGTCTCGGATGTAGGATTAGGGCTAGTAAGACACCTTAAAAACTGTAACGACTTAGAAATATTAAAATAAAAGATTTTTTTTTTGAGGAACAGGTTTTTGGGAACAAAACCTTTTAAGAGAAATCCGGTTCACCGACCACCTCCCGGTTCCACCGACTTCTGCTTTCGCAACAGTTTCCGCCGTGCCGGGTACGGGGGTGGTGGTGATAATTTGGTATCAAAGCAGGTCTTTGCTAGTTATGTTTAGGCGGGGAAGTTGTCACCACACCCCTGCACCACACGGCCTGGCGGGAAGCGATCGTGGGGTCGGAGGGGCGGTGGTGAACTAAACGATCAATTCCGTGATGCGCAGCTCTTAATGTGGGTTACCCACATTATTGGTCCCTCTTTACAGAATTCAAGAACATACCTTTTATGTGTTCCTTGCTCCTGCAAAACAGAATTCTGAACAACAACAAATAAACTGAGCTCCGCTCAGACTAGATACTCCGAAAGAAGGCTGCTTCAGGCAAGCACTTCCCGATAAAGTAAACATACAACACGAGTGAACAAGAATCCATACATATATATAGAAACATCAAAACAACATTCCTTTCCCGTTCTTACATGACTATATGATCGTGCAATCTACACTACAAAGCTTCTACAAGCTACCAGAATATACATACGCTACTCCAGGTATCGAGTTAACTAGTCCGACAAGAAGCCCGACTCAACCGTTGTTGCGGTGCTAGCTGTAATACAATACAGAAGAACTAATCATTACCCTCAATGTACCTTTTCGGACCAATACCAGATAATAACCCATAACCGTTACATAAACACTATTGCTTCCCAGATATCAACTCTAACCCTATGTACATAACACAAAATGAGCTATTGTACCTGAGGTACAAAATAACTATTAGCCGTGCGGTACTACTCCGCAGGCCTAGAACCAGAAGCTCCTGAAATATTCAGAAATAAGGGGTGAGTTCCTGAAAGAACCCAGTAAGAGTGTAGGTAGAAGTAAAGGTATTCTTCACGATATCCTGCAATGACCATGTCAGTAGAAACAGATATACAGAATACACTACAATATACATGACAAGCAATAAAAGTCCTATCCAACCCACACACCACGACGGCCTCCCGTGGTCCTCTTTCATACCACAGGGAGTAATAGAGAATCTTCAAGTAACAGAAACAAACACATGATACCAGCGAGGGCCTATGACCCTTTTAACCGTCGTCATCGCCCTATTGGCGGATTCAGAACTGAAGAAGAGGGTTTGGTGGTTAGAGACGCACGAAACTAAACAGAATATAGAAACAAAATCAGAGGGTTCGTGGTAACACAGTTACACGGAACCAGTCAGAATGCAAAAACAGAGACAGAAACAGAATCAGAATCGGAGAGTTCGTGGTCGTGGAGACCTACATAACCAATCCCATAACATACCCATAACTATGTCACAAGCAGAGGATTCGATGGTCACTCGGACTCACGGAACCGTGACACATTGTGTCGCACCTAGTTAGTTCGGGTCATAAGACGCACGAACCATGACACATCCCATATCTATCATCGGGTTCAGTGGTCACAAGGACTCACAAAACCATTGTACAATCCCATTACCTGCACACCTTTACCGCTACCTTAGAACCGGTCATATACTGCATCACCGGTATAAGACCGATCTCAACCAAGTGAAATGACACTAAGGTAAACCCTTAATACACATTTAAAAAGGTTGAACCCTTACCCGGAAGTAATAGCAAAGCAGTCCTTATTCGATCCCGTTCCAAAGCTCTTTTCCTTTTCTATGCCATTTTTCGTTACCTATCCATAATCAATACCATTTCAGATATACGTAGTATACACAAGTATATTACCTTCCATACATTAGCATTACACTATCCATAACACAAATTCCATATAACCCATTTTCTCACTTCGGGTTCATTTGGCAAAGGTTAACCAAACGCGAACCAAAACCTTTCTAACTTCACATGCATGTTATATGAGCTAACATAAAGCCATACATTCATCACCATCATACTTTTCCTTCACAGATCAACAATTCACAGAAATGACCAATTTCAAATTCAATCCGCAATTCCATTCTACAACGTGATTCGCAACTCACTTCAAGTATTAACGTTGCTTAGAATCACCATACGAACACAATTGAATCGATAATTCAACATTTTACCACATTTCATTCTTCTACCAAAATCTATGGTGTTTGCCTTAGGTCCATGATCTAGGCATAGTCGGACAACATCCCAAGTATTAATGTTGCTACAAATATACCCAATAGCACTAATGTAACCTCAAATAAATAATCCCTTAACAATTTACATTCAGAGTACCATGAACCCTAAATCTGAATTACTCAATTGAAAAATAATTAGTGATGTAAATCATGCTTCTACCTCCACTTTAACACTAGAGAAAGTCTACCACTTCATTTACAATAAGAATCCTCAGAAAAACTCACCTCAAATTCGGACCCATTTCCATAAAATGCCCAAATGGTGGATGAACCAAGTTTCCCTCGGTAGATTCCTCACTTACGATGGAACTCTCGCATGAAGCACGAATTCCCTTACAACTTTGGCTTAGATTGAGTGTTTGGAGTGTAGGGAAGGGTTGGGAGTCACTTGTTTCGGCTGGAAGTTGAAGATGAAGTATGAAGAATGAATTCCATTTCAGTTTTCCTGTGTTTTAAGCCTCAGTCGAAATTCCTGTCCAGGGTACCAGGCGATTGCCAGGCTTTTTGCCTGGTCGCCTGGTCCCTCGCCTAACATTCTGTCTCTTTTTGCCCAGGGTCAGGCGATCGCCTGCAACAGGCTCTATTCGCCTGGCTGGTCACCTGGCCCGCTGGTCATTTCATTCTCAAGGGTCAGGTGATCGCCTGCCAGGAGCCTCGCTCGCCTGGCCAGTAGCCTGACCGTCTGCCCCTTTTCGGTTTAAGGTTCAGGCAATCACCTGCGAGGAGCTTCGCTCGCCTGGCCGGTCACCTGAGCCACTGCCCATTTTCTGTTTGAGGGCCAGCCGATCGTCATCCAGGAATGCCATTTGCCTGGCTGGTCGCCTAAACCTCTGTCCAATTTCTTCTTTGGGGCCAGGCGATTGCCTGCCAGGAATCCTGTTCGCCTGCCCGATCGCCTAGTCCCCTGCCCATTTTCCAATTCTCTTTTTGAACCTCAGGCGATTGCCTACCCTTTGGCGCGCGTCGCCTGGGGTTTTACCTGAACACATGTAGACCTGAAAAACCTATTTTCTTCCCGCACACTTAACCAAAACACTCAAGAACATTAACCAATAACCCATTAAACAAATAAAAGATAGAAACAATAACCAGAACCTGAAATATAGTTCAAACTTTCAAATAACTGTAATCACGTACCTGTTTCAAGCTTACATCGTGAAATAACTTGCCCGTCGGCCACGCAACGCCGGAAAAACATTACCGAAGTTTGGCGACTGTAACAAACCGAGAAAATTCTCCACATCCTTAAGTCATGGTCATGTAAATTCTTATCTTATGCTGGCCGATTACAATTAATCAAAGCAGTAGCTTTTAGTATTCAGAGCTATTAGTCAGCCATTCTTCCAATCCCTAAAGGAGTTCTTGAGTATATAGAACAAATATTTTGAGCCTTTATGTGGGGGGTAATGTGGAGTCTAAGAAAGCCTCAATAGCTTGGATTAGGTTTTGTGTCCCTAAAGAGCAAGGAGGGCTTGGAATATATGGCTTAGTAGCCTGGAATCTTGTTTTCCAAGCCAAAAAGATCTGGAGATTAATCCGAGATAGTATGAGCCTGTGGATTAAATGGATCCATGCATATTACATAAAAGATTCATATTTTTGGACCATGAACAGGCTGAGAGATTGCTCAGCTGCTGTAGGTGCTCTATATAAAAGTAGAAATCTCCTCCAAGAATCCTTCACACTGAACAAACTAGAGATGCAATCTGTCTTCTCCATGAAAGCTATCTACATGCAGGTAATTGAAAACTTTGATATGGTGAGTTGGAAAGGACTAGCTTGGGGATCAAGACACTCTCCCATAACTTTAATTATCTTCTGGATTTGCATGATAAAAGGGCTCAACACTTCTGATAAGGTGGAAGTCTGGAAAGATGGTGTTGATCTCACCTGTATCCTATGTTCCAGTTGTTCCGAGAAAAGTGATCATTTATTCTTCCAATGCGCTTTCTCTCGTAGTGTTTTAACAGAAGGCTTCAAGGTAATAAATCTGAAACAACCCCCCCTTCAATGGAATCTTCTCTGTAAATGGATGAATTGTGTAGCCCGTGCCAAGTCAGTCAAAGCAAGCTTAAGAAGGAGCATGTTTGCTGCCCTGGTCTACTCAGTATGGCCAGAAAGGAATCTTTGCAAGTTTCAACACAAACATAGAAGTGTCACACAACTCAAAGATGCAGTAGTGAGATTGGTTCAGGATAAAAACAAAGTAATTCTAGATGAACTCTTTTGATGTCTTCTGTAGGTAATCAGTAGCCGAACAAATCAAGTGTTAATATAGATGCTAACCATAAACTTTTGTTATTTTTTGTAAATATGTTCCTATATTAGTTAGACATTTTGTACTTCCATTTTTATTCAGGTTTTCTATTTTTGTAAAGCACCTGAATATGCATGTAAGTGCCGTTTGGCTTTATATCTATAAACTATATGGGGTGTGCTCCCCCATTTCTAATAAAAAAAAAGAAAAAAAAAGAAAAAAAAAAGATGAGGATTAGAATAGGGTTCTACCGGGTTTAGAAGAAAAGACAAAACTTGTTTGCTGCAGATCATAAACTAGCGACGAAGGCAGCAGGTGCGGTGGTGGTTGGGTCTCCAGGCGGAAGTTGGCTAGCGGCAGGCGGCAGCAGAATTGGCTGGAACAGGTGCACCGGCATCTGGGGTTCACTGACGGTGGCTGGGCAGCCAGGTTCTAGCTTGGGCAAGTGAGGACCGCAATGACGAATCTGCTTCATTTCACACTGGCCTGGCATCGTCCGGTGATCTGAGATGGCTGGAGAGCTTCGTCAGGTGCAGGGTGGTCATCTTGGAGGCGATTCCAGCTGGGTAAATCGGCTAGAGGTGGACACCAAGGCTGGAGGGCTGGGGCTCAAGTTTGGGAGCTGTTGAAGGCCTACTCCAGTTCTTTGGCGGCTAAGGCATTTATGGCGGCCAAGGCTACCTCTGCTTGGTTCATTTGGTGGAGGAGGATGAATAGGAGGTGACTATGGTGGCAAACGGTGGCTGGAGGCTTTAGGGGCACAGTGGAGAAGGCTGGTCGAATGCTTCTTTGTGGAGCTATGGATAGGCGAGTGTGCAAGTTTTCTGGACTGCTTTCGGATGATCATGTGAGTAGAAGGCTGGCTCTATTTATAGGGGTTGAGGTAAGTTTAGGGATACGATGTGTTAAGGAGTTCTAAGATGTATCAAATTGGTTGAAGAAGATTCAAGAAGAACTCACCGTGAACAAATCCTCGAGAAGTAAATTGAATTTGGTAAAATGATTGACCTTCTCTCTAAGTTCTTATAAAGTTCACTTTAGTACCTCACGTTAGTTTAGTTAAGGAAAATAGGTTAAAATTATTGTTAACAAGGACACATACACATTTGTGTATTCTTGTGACCGATGTCAAAGGACAAGAGGGATCTCCAAGAGACATGAAATGCCCCTCCGCTCAATTCAGGAAGTAGAGATCTTCGATGCATGGAAGATAGATTTTATGGGACCCTTTCCTTCATCTAGTGGTAATCAGTACATCCTCTTAGTGGTAGACTATATGTCAAAATGGGTGGAAGCTATAGCTACACCGCACTGTGATGCAAACACTGTCCTCCGATTCTTGCATATAAACATTTTTACAAGATATGTTGCGCCAAGAACTTTGATAAGTGACGAAGGCAACCATTTTGTGAACAAATTGATGCTTAAAAATTTAGCAAGAAACAGAGTCGTACATAAGATTGATTTAGCCTACCACCCGCAAATGAATGGGCAAGCTGAAATCTCTAACCGTGAGATCAAGACTATTCTGCAAAAAAATGGTTAACATCAATCGTAGGGATTGGTCTCAGTGGTTGGATGAAGCTTTGTGGGTGTACATAACAACTTATAAGACTCCACTGGACATGTCCCCATACCATATCATATTTTGGAAGACATGTCATTTGCCGGTAGAACTGGATTTCAAATCATACTAGGCAATCAAGAATATCAATTTCAACTTGAAGGGTGCAAAAGAACAAAGAATGTTGTAGCTAAATGATTTGTAAGAATTAAGATTAGATGCCTATCATAATGCACTCATCTACAAGGAGAAAACAAGAAGCTTTCATGATAAAAATATTTTGAGGAAGGAATTTCGCCCTGGAGAGAAAGTATTACTTTACAATTCACGGTTAAATCTCTTCCCGAGAAAATTAAAGTCTCGCTGGTCTGGACCATTTGAGGTTATCAAGGATTTCCCCTATGGTGCAATTGAACTCAAGAACCTGAAGGATGATACTAATTTTAAGGTTAATGGATATAGGGTGAAGCATTATTTTGGGGAAGAACATCGGAAGATTGGATATCTTGAGCTAGCTACAACTCCAGAAGCTGAGTGAATTAAATCAAAGGCCCAGCCAAAGGCTAAAAATGTAGCGCTTCCTCGGAGGCAACCCATGTTCTTAAACTCTTTCTTTATTTTTCTTATTTTATTATTTTACATCTCACGATTTCATAGATTTTCTTATTTTACAAGGAAAGGTGCAGATTTGGTGGATTAACTTAAAAAAATTCTCTAATGTGCAGAATTCATTTGACAAAAGTTAGATGTATTACAATTCAAATTAAAGTTAGAGTAGCAAAAAAGGGAAGAGGAAGAAATATTCAGGAGAATTTGTAAAATTTTGCAAATCCATGCGTTTTTTTGGGGCGCCAAAAGTGGCGCCTTCATTAATTCAAGGCGTGAAACTGAAGCCAGAATGAAAAAAGTTTGAAATAAAAATGTCGTGGGTTTGAGATGACTTGAGGCGGCATCTGGCGTGGGTTTGGGCAGAAAAATGGTCAAGGCGCTGGTTGCAGGCGCCATTTTCTTGCCCCTGGGCTTTTCAAGGCACCACTTAACCCATACAATATGACGCTGGTATCAGGAGTTAGTTTGGTGCCATGATTTAATTAGAGGCCCCATTTTAACTCATGAAGATGTCAATCCAGCACCAAAAGTCGCCAATCTAAGGCACCGGTTTAAGGCGCTATTTAAGTGCCTCTATATAAAGTAAAGACACCTCTTCATCTTCACTCCATCATCGCCTCTACAATCTTCAAATCTACAAGTTCTTCACATTTTTTCTCAGGGAGCCTGAAAATAATTCATCTCTAACCCTTCTCCCTATCCTGCATCCATGGTCAATGTATGTACCCCTTACCCCCTTCAATTTCGTACTACATAGATCAAATCAAGGGTTTTTACCCAAGAATCCTAGAAATTGGGGATTCTTCAAATCTGGACCATGTGATGTAGTTTTTTAGAAATTCATTGTTAATCGTACTTATCTGGCTGTTAGGGAGCATGTTGCAAGACCTAGATTTGAGTTTCATGCACAATTGCAAAAAATAAGTGTTCAAATTTTGCTAGTTAAATTTGGCCATGGTGGGAAATTTTTGACAAATTGTTTGTAGTGATGATTTTTTTCTTTGTACATTGTTTTGATGATTTATGCATGTATGTGAGACTAAATTTGTAGAAAATTTTCGAAAGCATACTTAATTCATGAATAACTTATGACATTAGTCATCACAATTCGGCCATGATAGTTGTATGCAACATGTAGGAAAAAAAGATTTGTTGTTCTACTTCATGATACATGTACCTAATCTTATAACAACCATAATGTCAAGAATATTCAGTGGAAATTAATTTGAAGTACATGAAGAGCACTTTGAATGCTATTTTATAGCCACATCTAACTCTCCAATTCGTGCAAATTCTTATCTATTCCTCAGATTTAAATACACAATTCTCAACATGCAGGGAAAAGAATTACAGTTGGGGAATATGAAAAAATTAGTCAAGCTGACTGAGGTGGTCCCGTTGCCAATAGAGAATTCAAGGAGGTTCTAGTTTCTTCGTTCTGAAAAAGAAGTTCAACGATATAAAAAGCTTGCCCTGATAAACAACACCAAAGGAGACATGCACTGACAAGTTGAGTATGATTTATCAGACGATGAAATACAAGAATTGGGAGATCTCTTGGGAACCTAGTCTGGCAGTCTTACATTCTCTCTCCGAGAAGTGATGTGAACAAGAACTAGAATCTGGAATTTTACGCTAATTTGTACAGTGATATGATGTCCAATAGAGACTCAGAAGGTGACCCCAACACTGTGAAAGTGTGTGGGAAACATTTCAGTATCTGTATATGATCTATCAAGGACCTTCTACAACTGGCCAATGATCCGGATAATACAGAAGCTGAAATTGATGATGAGATAGAACCGAATGATGTCCAGCATCTATGCACAGAGGGGAAACCGATTAACCTCACACATAAGAATGGATGATAACATTTTCCACAAGGTTTTTTCCAGCTCCAGTGGTATGTGTTAAGTAAGATTATCCACACAAATTTGAGGGTTAGCCAATGGCCACATGCTATCTCAGCTGACAGGGTGGATATTATCCATAAGATAGCCAACGGGGAGTGCCCAACGTGTGCTATAGCTGTTCGAGAGATGCTCATTTACACTGCTGCCAGTCCCAAGGTTTCCATCTTGCTTCCCCAAATCATCCATGACTTATGTCTGCGTGCACATGTCCCCACCTTATCTATGGATAGATGGAGATAGAACCCTAAGAAGACATGGGCGTGGATATATAACAAGAATTATGGTGCGTGACAAGAAAAAGTAGCAGCCACAGTGGAAGAGAAGAGGACAAAGCGAAACAAAACCAAAGAAACCGACCGCCTCTTTACACAGAGACTCCTGAGCGAGGATGAGGGAAAGTCAGATTATGAGCAGTTTAAAGAAGAGATAATGGCTAAGGGGGCCATAATTAAAAAAGACTTCCATTCTGCCTTTAACAAGTTGTATGCAAAGATAAAAGGATTAGTTTCTGGGATATGTCAGATAATTGACGTCATCGAGCTAGCGAGTTTAGAGAGGGTTCACGCTACACAGAGAGAGATCGCACAACTCAGTGAGAACCAGGCTGGCATCATGCATTTTCTTCAGAACAAAGCAGAGATGAAACTAATTATGGACCTTCACTGACATATGGTCAACACTTTCATCGCCTAGCTATCCCTCAGCCTCCACCTCAGGATGTTCTCTACACATCTTCTAGTGCACATGATGCTAGCTATCCAGCGACCTCTTAGCCAACCCTGACTCTCGGCCCCTCTCATCTAGACTGGAATGCCTCGTTCCTAACAACAGTCCCACCTAGTGCACATTTTCAGTCTAGGATCTTTTTCAGTGGTCATACTCTCACTCCTTCCCCACCAAGGACCACTTCATTTGTGGGTGGGACTACACCGCAGTCCAGTATGCCTCGGCCCTCCTCTTCCCATCTCAGACCCACTCCCTCAGCTCATGACTTCTTCCTCAATTAGAACATCTCTTACCTCGACATGCTCTTCAAAAACCTCTCTGCACCAATGACAACCTATCCAACACCACCGACATCATGGGGTCAGACGTAGACACTGCAAACCTACCAGAGTGACCCACATCGATCGGCATCGACCTTAGAAAACAGTATTGATGCCACCCATCCATCTGGTGATCAGACATAGAGGGCCACTTTGGGCCTCCCAGGTACAACTTTTTGTTTCCCCTTTTTCGATTACTGCCCATTTTCCAAGAGAACATGCCATATTTTGAGTTTGGGGAGATATATGCTTATATCATGTGGGGAATAGACAATATTACCTAGATAGTATTTTATTTTTGTGTAATACTCCCTCCGTCCCACAAAGGTTGTCAACTTTATTTTTATGTTTCTGTTGTATTTAATATTTGATTTTTATTCATCAATGTTTTGATATAGAAACTTGAATAATTTATATGACTATCATAATTTGTAGTATGAATTTTCTAAATATATTTTTTTTTGAATTTTTTTTCATTCTATATCTTATTTATAATTTGAGTCAAACATTCAAACACAGAACATGAAAATGAAAATCTACAACCTTTATGGGATGGAGGGAGTACCATGCAAACATCTCACCTTGTTTCTTTATATAGCATGATGCCTCTACCTTGATTAGTTTAACTATCATTTGGAAATTTTATGAATATACATGTTTATGATCATTGAAGTAGTAAAATTTTGTTTTCAACTTGTTAAATGGAGAATTCTACCTTGTGAGACTTTGAGCGTGAAATTTTTGAATTGTTGCTTCTCATGCGTGAATTGTTCTTCATGAGAGTATTTTATTTTGTATCTGAGCTAGAACTTGCCTGATGGAACCGTTATAAGTCTACATTGTTGCATGCTTCACCGGGAAGAAGATGACAAAACAAGATGAGCTAGTGGTCTAAATAGACAACCCTATGCGTAATATTCATTAGATAACCTCTTTGAGTCTGAGCTAGATTATTTCTTGACACCGCATCTTAAGACAATTCCATTCACTGTTAGTACCTTCTTCATCCATGTGTTTACTTAAGCATGTATATCTGGGCTTTAAGTACAACATTTGAGAGAGATGTGTATAATGTGAGTTTGGGGGAGAGTTATCCATATATTGTTTGTGAAAAAATGTGTGAGTGACATGACATTTCTAAAGTATATGTATGCCTTGTGCTAAAAAAAATAAAAAAATAAAGGGGGGCAGTTGTGTAAATAGTAGTATCAGAATGTCAAAGAACGGTTGAAGTTATGAGCAAATTGTGAAAATGCGTGTGAGTTTTCAAAAGCAAACATGTGGGTATGGGTTTTGATTCTATATGCGTTAGTGCCCATTTTGCATGTTCAGGTAAGCTAAAAGTTCCACTCACATATGGCCTTCAACTGAAGTCTTTCCTCACCTAGCCCGACCTCATTACAACCCATGAAAAGACCATCTGACTAAAAGAGCATGCAACGTCCTTTGGGACATTAGTAGAGAAGTTTTGGTTCTCTGACAAGTTCATGGATTGAGGATGCAAAATAAGATCACTATGCACCCACTCACTTCCCCTTTTCAATGAGTGAAACACTTAGGGAGCGACCCTCCATTTTTATGGATGAGACCAACATTTTAGAACTTCTTTGATCACATGTATGTATGTTGATAAATGGTTCCAGATTTTACTCAAACTTGAGTAGACATTTGTGGATTGCTTGTTTTGAGATTCTAGATGTTTGTGTTGCTCGGGGCTAGAAATATTCTGAGTTTGGGGGTGTGATGTGTGTATAAACACACACACATTTTCAAGGTGATATGCATAAATTAAATACCATCTTGTATGCTTTTTATGGATATTTGGTGCATTTTACTTGAAGTTGTCATCTTTTGCAGGTTTGTAGGTAAAATGTTCAAATTAGAGGAAATGAAGAATTTTTGGGCTGAAAAGGACATTTAAGGAAAAAGGATGAACTAATATGCAGACCATTGGCGCAAGTTCAAGGCGTGGCTCACAGGCAGAACTTTTAGGTGCCACTTTTGCCGCCTCCAACTAGCGCCATGACCATTGGACCAGGCGCCACTTCTGGCGCCTTACTCTAGCGCCACTCCTTTTTCACCTAGAAGAAATGACGTCAGACTAGGCGACAACATGTGAAGGTCTGGAGCAGCCCAGTCGGTAGCAGGCGCTACTTTGATGCCTTGATGTGTCACCAGGTCCTGTTGATCTTATCCAGAATTGCACATAGACAGTTCATTTTTGGTATCTTAAACACCAAGTTTTCCCTTTTAAGTTAGTTTTAGGTCCCCATTTCTATTAGGGGTACTTTGGAACTATAATTAGGTTATAAATAGTCATATCATGATTATTTTTAGGGTGGATGAATTTAGCTATGAATTACAGCAACTATTTCTCCATTTTTTGAGTGGATTTTGGAGCTTCAAGCTCTTGTTGATGGAGGCTTGGTGGAGCTTGAAGGGAGATGTTGAGAAGCACTCCATTAGAGTTCCTTCTTACCTTTATCTCATTTATTTTAGTCATGTTTTTTAATATTTCATTATTGAATTTTTTTTATCAACATGTCTATTTGTGACTAGATTACTTATCTCCTAGGATTTGTTCATTAGGGGATATCATTATGTGTTTCCATGCATGATTTATCTAGGAGTTGATCTTTGAGTATGAATTTATCCATAGTAAATTGCTAGTTATCCATACAAAGTTTACTTCGCTAAGTGTTCGATAAAATGTCCGAAGGGACTTAATTGAGCATAATGAACATAAGATCAATTGATTAAT
>JBBYHH010297360.1:0-21156 GCA_038382905.1 Daphne laureola
TAACTCTTCAAATTACATTATGTGAATGAGAATAATATTTGCATTTCTCCGCCACCTCTACCCTCCAATCCTGGCTTCGCCACTGACCTGAGATTGCCTCTTTAGTTATAGATTCATATAAAAATGGAATACTTGATATTCATTTGTTGTCAGAGTTTCGTAGCTTGTTAGAGTTGAGAATGGTTAATGTTTGTTGCTTGAGAAAAACTAACATGCGCAGATTCAACTCCACCTCAAATTGAAAAGGTGTAGACATCTTTACAGTGGTTCACAACAAAGTAGAAACATCATTACGAACCTCAAGATGTAATGAAACCAAGCCTGGCCAACCTTGGGAGATAATCTGTTGAGAATCTGAAACAAGCAAAAAAAATTGACAGAAAAATTCAGTCAAATTAAACACTAATTGAAAGGGATGAATATGATCTAGAGACAGATGAGACAAAAGAGGAGTTTCTAACAAGATAAATGGAAACCGCATAGGGTTGGTTCAATATCTGATGTCCTAAATAAATAGACAAGTTACCAAAGAATAGCAAAATCCATGGAAATACCATAAGTTTCAACCATAGGTGGTTGACGTTTGAAAGATTTTAAATGGTGAACATTCCACATTATTAAGTAAAATTTCAGCAGTATGTGTTAAGGCCTCTCTCCACCTACAACGAATAGGAGTTGGGTTGGATGCTTTAACACTGTAGCAGAGCCCAAGATTTACTCCAAATATTGCCATAGTTGTGTGTTTTAAGTGGTAACACATGGTAACAGAAAAAAATAAATAAAAAAAGGTTTGGTTTTATAATGCGGTGATCAGGCCACTTCGCTCATTGCTTGTTGCTCTTTAGTTGTATGCTTAACAGGGTCAACAGTAATCTCCACT
The DNA here is from genome assembly GCA_038382905.1 of Daphne laureola. Classification (NCBI taxonomy): domain Eukaryota; kingdom Viridiplantae; phylum Streptophyta; class Magnoliopsida; order Malvales; family Thymelaeaceae; genus Daphne; species Daphne laureola. Next base: position 881 of record JBBYHH010297360.1, read on the forward strand.
TGGTCAGATGCTTTAACCAGAGAATTTAAAGCCATCCTCACAGAAGGAAAACAACCGAGCAGAGATACATATCATGTACAGGAAGAAATTGAGAATCATTAATCTACTTCAGAAACATGTCCACTTACCTTGATTGAGAAGTGAACATCCAAGCAATGAAAGATCAACCACGTTTCTACAGTTTTGTGTAAGAATAACCAAATCACTGTTTGTCATTGAAGGCGTCACTCTTTCAAGCTTCAGTTTCCGGAGATTAGGCATAGATGTTACGAAATTTGATACGGATATATCACCTAGACAGTGGCACAATGACAACGTTTCCAAGTTTCTCAAGGACTTTACCATATTCATCATGATGGCATCTGATAGTACCTACAAAAGAGTGCAGTACCTGAGACGAACAATAATGAATCTGAACAAGTATGAATGGCATGATAAAACAATAAAAGTGAACTGAAATAAAAGGTACAAAGATGAACCATTTTTATAAGTTTGTAAGGAAATAGTAAAGGAAACATGTTGAACACTTAAAGGAATCACAATTGAAAACAGAACCTCCTTAGGTTACAAATCTGTTGTTGTTGCAGAATAAAAATCACCGGATCTTAAAACACTCTTTAAAACTCTCATCGCTAGCATCATAACCTGAAATGGAAGATTCTCTGCTAACCCCAAACATGAGAAAACTAACCCATTTTACTCCTAAGACCTGGAACACTTAAAGAAAAGGCAACAAAATTCACAGAGCATTCAAAATCTCATGTTGCATCTAGTTGATTGAGTTTGTCAGCTTTGCCCTACTGGCATTGACAAGATATGAATCCTGGAAAGCAAGTGGAGCAGCTGTATCTTGCAACTGCGCATCAGAGCCAAATCTGAATGAGTTTGGAGTTTTGTAGTTATTAAGAGCGGCGACTCTTTAAAATTTGAAATATTTATCATGGAAGGGATGACTTCCGGATCAATATTTGACACGAAGCGCATGGATCATTAAATTTGGCAAAATAGTGTGACAAGGGCACTGCAACAGAAGGTCAATAACTTGGCGGAAAATGACTTCCGGGCACTTAACTAATTTGTCCTGGGGGCCCTATAGGCATGGAAACTGTGTAAAACTAGCTCTCACCAAGACAGATTAAAAAGAATCCTCTGTCAAATAATTTAGGAATTACTAGGATTTAACACAGACTTCATTTAAACCTAGCTCAGACCAAGAGAAAGAATGGAGTGCCCTTAATGTTGCCTGGAAAGAGATACTGCTATACTAGAGCTCACAAGTGACTTTCAAACTCATTTAACAGAAGCTAAAATTAGCAAAAAGCAAAAAATACAACGTACAGGAACATCTTTTATGCAGGAAACCCACTTATCTTTTAAACCCAACACAATTTTTTTAATTAATTCAAATGAACTCCATGCTTCATAAAAGACACCAGAAAAGAATGAGCTTGGAGCTTTAAAATTATGGGACCTATAAACATGAGATGTTTTCTTCACTATCAGCCAAAGAAATCAAAAGTAAACCTCAACCATATGAGATGAAGGAGCTAAAGATGGAATGAAAAACACAAAAAAAAATCATAATTATGCCAAAACTCGGGAAGATTACCTGGAAATGAAGAACTAATGACTTCAACAAAGGACAAGCTATTGGCAGTAACATTAATGAATCTTCATGTAATGATCCACCCAGCCCCACTGTTATAGCCTCTAATGATGCGGCTGCAGGTTTAAGAGCTTCAAGCGAGAAGTAAGAAAAACCCCATCCAACTAAAATTTCTTCCAACATGCGCAGCTTGCCCAACTGGATCCACAACTCCTTACAGGGATATGGAGACGAACTTATCACTGCTGTGGTATTTTCCTGCTGAAGCAAATATTTACATCCTCTTGCATTCAAGCATTTTAAGCACGGATTGCTTTGGATAACGTAGCTTAAAGCATCTGCAGAGATCTGAAATGTCATACCGTTTGATTACTACACACGCATCATAGGGCACTGGATGCTGATGCACAATGTTATAGTATAAGGGCATAATCAACTCAAACCTCACTTGTTATGGACAGTGAAACAAAAGAAACAAAAGGACCTAGGTAGACATAAATGTGTAAAGTTCAAAAGACACTAATGAATGCAGTTTTGAAAACACAAGACAACATAATGACAGATCACATTCACAGTTGAAAGATGTTCAGCACCTTTTATAAAGGATCAATTACACATTCTCCACAAACTTTTCACAGTAATTACATCTTTAGTGTCCAAGCTGGAAATGGAAGGTCTCCACTCACCAGCTTGAGGGGGGTGTTAGAAAGTGACCGTATGGTCCTTTACTATTTACTCATTTAGTTCCTATACCTGTTTGTATGTATTTATGGGGTTGTTCTGTATATATCTTGATAGTTTAGGGATTTCGTTATAAGCTGTTCGGGTTGAATCCTTTTAGGACTAGGATTAATTTCCTAGTAAGGTACTACGTATCTCTGTGTGCTTGTGTACATACATATACACACAGACGCAGTTAAGTGTACAATCAATTCAAGGAAGTTCAGTTGTCACACTATGTTGTACTCTCTCCATCCCATAAACCCTGGCAAAGTTGACTGGGTATGGAGATTAAGAAGTGTTGAAGACTTTAGGTAATAAAGTAATATTGGCAAATAAGACTAAAAATAATATGGGTGGAGAAGGGAAACTATGGCTAATAAAGTAAAAATGATGTTAGAAATTTTCCTACATAGATAACGTGCCAACTTTTCTGGGAAATCCTAAAAAGGGATACATGCCATGTTTTCTGGGATGGAAGAAGTACTCATATTGCAAATCAATCCTGAACATGACTATAATAACCAGTCACCCAAAGCTATTTTAAGATATAGTAGTAGTAATTTTTTCATGCAAATAGAAAAAACCTAACAATGATGGTCATGAATTTTTATCTTATTGTTCCTCATAAGATTACGTAAAAAAGAGCATCGACGTACAATTTCCATCTTATGATATTTTAAGATATTTTTTGGCAAGTGTTAAAAACCTAACTATAATGATGTTGAAGCTTTTAACTTATTGTTCCTCATTAGGTTATGTCAAAAGAGTGCCAACGTTCAAAAAATTGCCAATTTCTTCTTTATGATAATTAGTTGTGGCAGTTAATTGAAGCCATGAACCACATCACTGACCCAGCAACAAGTGACTAAGGTAAGCATATGATATGGTTCCACAAATTGCAATCACACATATGCTAGGATTAGGAACATAGTTTCCCTAATGAATCAAGGATCATTGACCATCAGACCAGCTTGTCCTACAAAATGAATCAAGAATCACCAAACTCTTAAGTCTTACCTAATCAGGAATCAACAACTATGCATCATTTTCCATTTTTGGTGCCCCATTGCACCATTTCCTTATTTTGAAATCTTTTCTCAATCATTTCACCACATTAAATTTACATAAACTATTTTTTCCATTAGTTTTACTCATTTCACGATAAAGCTTATTCTCACTTTCCTTCAATTCTATGCAATTCTCAATAAAATTTTAAGTAAAAAGTTTTTTAATGTAACTTTTAAAAAGTAAAATGGAAAATATAAATCACAAAACTTCATCGCACCTTATCAAATGCTTCATAAGTTTTGAATGGAAGAAGCAGGTAGATAAGATTTGGCAGGAAAACATATGCGAGCCAACAATTTCATATTAAACCCTGAAAAGGTAGCCAAATTCACCGACTGATTGACTAACCATTGTGTTAGAAACATCAAGCATCTCCAAACAAGAACCAGAGAATTTATAAAGAGCATCATCAACTAGGTGTGTGTCACCCAATGAGAGGCTCTTCAACATTTGTGTTTGAGACAAAAGCTTCTCCAGATCTGCTTCAGCGATACCTGCAAAGCAAAAAAATGCATTAAAACGCAGTTAAAGCATGTCAGAACTCTAACAGAACATGGCTTCAAGCTTTCATTCAAATGACAAGAACTAGCATAATAAGGCAGAGGATAAAAAACCACACATTTCTGTTCTTTATGCATACGTCAAGGTCAATGCGGTAAGGGGAAATTGAACACTGGAATTTGTGGTTTCAGGACAATAACACAAAGTTTACCGTGGCTCTTAAGTATAAACCTAACTAAACCAAAATATCCTCGCATAGTACAGCATACTAAAGGTGTGACGTCTGAAAACAAATTGGACAGACTAAAAGCCTGACACATTCATAAAATAGATAATAAAATTCACCTTTGCAACCACATAAATGAAGCATTCGAAGATTAGATGCCAAGGAATTCCGGTTCTGATCCTCACATACCGCAGTCACACCATTTCCAAGGTTAGCTGAGAAGAGAGCATCAACAGATTTCTGCCCAAAGGAGGTGTAACACACTAAAATTGAGTCCAGTTTTCTGCAGCAATGTAGAATGTTTGCTATACCAGTATCCGACACAGATGTACACCCGTTAAGATTCAAATACTGCAAAGAAAATCTGAGCTTCGACAAATGCAGTAGATCTGAATCTGGGAAAGAAATGCTCTAATAGGGTTAGAAGAATTGTTACGGCATGATAAAGATGAAGTATAATTGCAATAAACTATCATGACAAGAATGAAAACAAAAGCAGGACGGGTGACATGAGGAAAGCTTTGTCGACTACCCAGTCCAAGAACGCTCAAGAAGAAAACCCTTTTGATAGACAAAAAAGCAAACTGCGTAGAGGCATACTACAACCATTTATCTTCAAACGAAACAAAAGGTACAATTTGGACTTTGCATCAGAAAAAGAAATATTTCCATGCATGTCAATTTTATAATGTCAATTAATAGAACATGACTAACACAACTATCTCAACCCATTACCATCTCATGATCCATGCAAGTACAAAAACCTTATGATGATGACAGTCATGGGATTTCATTCCTTCGTAAGAAGGTTGTGACAGGAATGACATCTAGCGTCAAATTTTGTCACCGTGTATTTTGCATGAATTTACATTGTTAACTAATTTTAGAGAGTTATTAGCGCTATAAATTTCATGCAACTGACCGCAACAAAATCGGGTTAAGAATTAAGATGCACTAAGATGATGATAAAAAATAAACAATAAAATGCAATCTTGGAACAAACAAAAAAGAGAACTTAGAGGAAAACATGGTCGTCAAATCCAAGTTAAGCTTTGATAACATATCAAAAAATAAAACAATTTGTAAGAAAAGGGAGAATGTTATACCATCAAAATCATCTCGACCCTCCAATGTCAACTTTGTGATGTTTGCTAGTGGTGTACCAACATCAGGAGAGCGCATCAGCACTGAGAATCTATCAGCAACAACGAAAGGCCTCTTTGGTCTCGATAAATGTACTTGACTCGTGGAGATAAATGAGACAAGTGATGGTATAACTGGGCTAAGATCGATCGTGAGATCAACATTACAAAGCATAGGACACTTCTGAATCAAAATAAAGAAAATATATAGCTCAAAGTTCAAGAGATGAGCAGCCTTCACTTTTCTTAAAAATGGAAATGCCATGGAAAATAACTCAATTGAAGCTTCAAGATCTAGGTTCAAACACTTTGAAATATCCAGCTTCTGCACTGCTTCAAAAGACACTATTGGTGGAAATTCTGGCAAGATTCCACGTTGAAGGCTGCTTACAGATTGTTTGATTTTCTTTCTCAAAGTTCCATCCATACAATGTGTAGGACAAATAGTAACTGATAAGAGCAATATTACTGATGTTATTTGCAGGCAACCAGCAAGGTCCACTTTCTGTAGGAGGAAGCAAATCAGAAATTGCAGCTCTAACTTTAGGATACATGCCATCCAAGCAGTATGTGCATCAGTGCATGTGCAAGTTACATGTGAAATTTTATGCCTTGATCTGAGCTGTATATTTAGCTTCAAGACTGTAAAGCATGAGTGGCAGAATTTCTTAACAATAATGAGTCCTTTTTTATGTGTTGAGTACTTGAGTTGTTACAAGGTTTTCTACTGATAGTGGACAGGGTATGGCTGTGTTCTTTATGAAGAAGACTGAAAATAGGCAACAACATTTTGAAACTTTTTGGAAAGATTGTGAGTGAGAATTAGGACAATTTGAAAAAATTCAAATTGTTGTTAAATTTTTGTCAAGGAGAACACAGCCTATGTAATTCAGAATAAAAAATACATCTTGCTTTTTTTTGGGTCCAAAGATCAAGTAGATTCTGATCTGAGTAACCTGAACCTCACAAGGAAGAATCTCAATCACTTTCAATAAAGGATAGCTGGTAGCTAGACGAAAACTGTCTGTAGACATTAAGTTTTTTTGCTCACTTTCCGAAGAGATCCATCTGATTCTAAAAAAGTCATTGCAAAATGCATAACAAAATTTGATAAAATATGATTCTAATTTATAATTGAGCTTAAAACTTCAAGAGCAATAAAATGAGCAAGTGTTGTCCCTCTCAAGGGATAAAACAGAAGAAAAAGGTGTGGGTTTGTGAGTCTTGGGACAAAGAGAGAAGGGGAATATGACAAGCAGACGAAACAAGAACGGTTTTCTGAAGCAAAAAAAAAAAAAAAAAAAAGAAACCAAAAACATTTACAGATTAGTTTTTTTTTTTCAAACTAAATAAGAATAGCACAAAATGACAGAACACAAATGATGGCATTTAGTGATAACAAACAGCTTTCCATGACATTATCCTGGTGCTCCTGTAAAGTAAATTCTGACAAACTTACAGCTTAAGAGGATAAACCAGCTCAAGAGGATATGCTCATCAAGCTGACAGAAATTACCTTTAAGTACTTTGATAACCGGATCCTTGGGTAGTTCAACTGACAATTTGCTAAGAAATTGTCCACACCCAATTGGGTACCTTCTGTTCCTTTGTAAATCAAGTTGCCACTTCCTTGGGCTTTACCAGAAATTGGTAAATTAGAAAGCAATTGCAAGCAGAAATACAAATGCACACTTTTGACTGTAAATACAAGGAGGAAATACCCAAGATTAACCACAATGGTAGAAGGCCAAGCTGAACCTGTATAAAAATGATAAATTACTTCAGAAAGAAACAGAAAGGCTGGAAATTCTTTAGTATATCACAAACTTAGAGTTACAAAAGTCTCATGGCAACATTTCTTAGTACAAACATTTCTGCAAATTGAAAACTCGGATTAATAGCATCCACCAGTCTTCATCATTCTCGAGAAGAGACTGGTGATAATGATTTCCCTTAGTCTAGTGGTAACGTCATGCACAGGCACATTGACATCAATATTAGTGTTATGAATCACCATGCGTAAAACATTTTGTTCCCTTGCAAATTCCAAGACATTTATCAATCAACTGCTACAGTTTCTTTAATCACAGATAAAATAGATACTAAAATTTCATCAAAGTGCAATCCGACGCATAAGGCTTTATAAAAAAAAGACCTGCATAATCCACTCCAAAGATTAGCTTCATTACTAGTGTTGGGTACACATACAAAAGGACTCCTTGTATTTGAGGATAAACAATGTAAACTGTTCACTTACCTCCTTCACAATTTCATGATAAACGTTTCCTCTATAAGAATTGCTGAATGCAGCTTTCTTAGCCTCACACCAGATTAATACAGCTTGTGCGAGATATATCTCACTGCAAAAGTTTGTAAAACCATCAAAGCTTTTAAGCAAAGAATCACAATATAAAGTAGGCAAACTAATTTCAGGAATTAGAATTCAGAAGTGTGATTTTCAAACCTCTCTATCGTCAAATCTGAATGCTTTACAACGAGCAATAATAAATCATACGGTAAATCTCCAAAATATCTATTAGACATCACTCTCATCTGAAAATCACAATTCAGTAGTAACTATCTTTGAATAAATGAAGAAAAATTATGCTCCACTTGGATATACAACTTACTGATGGTAATCATACTAAATAAAACTTAAAATATAAATCTGAAAGCTACACTGAAATTTCTTATTCATAAAGAAGGCATAACCAAAAATGTTGCATGATACCCTACATGATAAGTTTCTAATTATATTTATGCAAAACAGGAGCACCAGTATAAAAGTGCCCAACATCATTTATTAATGATACATGGAAACATGTGAAAGCGATTGCTGAGAAACAGAATTGACACCTACAGTGAATATATAGATAAACTCAAACTAACATTAAACATTTGCTAAACACTTTTATAAGCAAAAATAGTAGGTTGCTCAATAACAATGAAAACACTACTAAGCCACTGAGCAGATGGCTAAAATCTACAGGGGAATCAATTTCTAGGTACAAGTTAGAAAAGAGCTTTAAATTCTGATTGGAGAGCTTCATATGACATTGGAAAGCCAATAGAAGAACCATGTTCAGAACAAAATCATTTGAAAAACAAACTTAATGTCAGCATGGAGTAAATTTTGTTAGTTGTAACTGTTTTCTCTTTTTCACACGAACATTATCATTCAGTATATGTCTTTAGATTCTTGATGAGCTTCCTTGTCTAGATAATAGGAGTAAATGTTTGTTGTAGTTTGATGAGCTAACAGATCCTTTACTCCTCCTTTTTCTAAAATAAATCTCTGCTAGTTGAAAAGAAGTGACAATGGGCAACAAAGACTAAACTAAACGAACCATTCAAGGGCACATAAATCCACTCATCCCCCTAAGAGGTAGCGCTTCCCAAAGTAACAACATTTTTTAACATGGCAAACTTGCCTACCAAAGGCAACAAGAAAATCTAAGTAAAAATGGTTCTAAAATTATGGTATTGTGAAGAAGAACCAAAAAGGCTAAAGTTAATAGCTGAGGCTCTTGATAATTATCAAAGAGGAATCATGTTAAGAACATACAAAGTTTCTTGCAAGGTAGCTCACACATAGTCCTCGTAGAAAATCATTCTCTGCAACATGACAAATAGATTATTCATCAGAACCGGCAAGATTTTAACTTGGCAATTGTACAATTATCTAAAATACTTAGTTCTTACCATGCTCTATGCCGAAATTCCATATAGAAATAAAATCATTTAATTGCATGTCAAGCAACTCAGGATCTTCAGATGAAGTCACCTTAGAGAACCAAGATTGGCAGAGCAACAAAAGCTTCTCCACTCCAAAATAGAGTGCAGCCTTCGGTGCAACATAACAATATCTTAGAGTGAGATCTGACGTTACAGAACAAATGTTCTACTATAATGTTATACAAGTGGGTGTTAAGCACACATGCAGATGGGTCAAAGAAACTATAAAAGCATTGAGAATTATTTAGTCATCATCCACATCTATCAATGGCTCAACAAGGGAAATGTTATGCTCCACCAGAGAATTAAAGGCCTAGATAAAATTGGTCCTAAGCAGTCTGGACTACTTATAATTGCCATGCCAAAGAGAAGCATAAATAATATATTGAAAATATATCTTACCTCAAAGAGATGGAGGAAATTCTTAGAAGTGACATCCAAGGGGCAGTCATACAAGCATTTCAGAACATTTAAAAATGTCTCGAAATCCCAGTCTATTGAAACATACTTCAGGTACGACTCACTGCACAGTGACGAAATAAGAACGCACGAAATGTAAGAGCCATCAAAATGTCTATAGATATATAGATAATACTTGGATCTTCTAAAAAATTAGTACAAAATAATCTTCCCCTTTCAAGGCTTCCTGAGAAACTTGCTGCCAATCAAGCTTACTCTATAGGATTGAGATTCATTTGATCGATTAATTACTATGTTCTGATACTACATAAACAAGCAAATACGTAACAAACAGTTGGTCAAGACTAACTCGCCTGAAGCTTCTAGCAAGAAGTCCACGGAAGTAGGAAGATTGTTCGATGAGCCTGGAAATGAAGAGTCGACCAATTTTAACAGGGAGCATCTGGTAACACAGAATCTTTCGACCAGAAAGTTCAAAGCTAAGTACGATTACCTGGAGCGATGAGCTTCAATATTGAGCGTTCGAAAACGAGAAATGCAGGTGAAATCCCGAGACGAAATATCGTTGGTCGAAATCAGGATTGCTGCTGCTTCGTTCGACGCACCGGTTCTGACTAGACCAGGATCCGTACACACAAGAACGACAAGATCGTCGTCTCCAACAAAGCTCCAGGCCATCAGCTTCTACTGCAGAAAATGCTTTTACTTTTGATCATCAGACTGGAACTGACTGAGGCCACGTTATTCGGGGAAGAAAGGTGCATGTGAACTCACCGCAGCCGATAACCCCACTTGGGTAAAAAGCATGAAAAAGCACCTCAACTTTCTGAGTTGTCACGATTCATTCATCAAACTTTCTAACTTACCGATTAAACCACTCAATTTTTTAAATTGTATCAATTTAACCACTGCGTTTGATTTCTGATGATTTTCACGCGGAAGAACAATGCTGATTTAGTAAAAAGTTAAACATAAAGTGTATCTAAATGTCCAATTTAAAAAAACACTTCAAAAGAATACCTCTGGGAAAGTCAGAGCACGGTAAGAGAAACAACATGATATTTTCTTAACGTGTGAGTTTTTTTATTTTTTTATTTTTTTTAACAGAAATTAATTTTATTGAAGTATAAAATAGAAATACAAGAGTTCCAGCAAAATGCTAGAACAATAACAAAATCCAAAGACTAAAACTTCAGTCTCTATACTACACCTATAAAACGCTTAAAACTCCTAAATAAATCACTCCACTTACACCCTAAACAAGTCACATGCTTCGTTTTTAGTGACACTTTTATTTTTAATTTTTTCCTCAATCCGCATCATTTTTTCGCCTGAAACATCACTAGAAATCCGACGTAATGGATAAATTGATACATATTACAATTTAAAAAAATTAGTGATTTATCCTGAGCATTTGACCTAGTGATTAATGCTCTTGTGAACACTTGTAAAAGATCTCGAATTCGAGTCTCAGATATCCCCAACCCCCTACCCCCTACCCCTTTTGTATTAAAAAAAAAATGTTAGTGATTTAATTGGCTGGTTAGAAACTTTGATGGTCGAATCATGACAATTCAGAAAGTTGAGGATTTTTTTCATGCTTTGTGTCCCACATTGTGTTTAAAAGTGTGTCGTGGCACGGGCACAGTCAGCTCCTTTGAACGGGGTTGCGTGTCCTCACGTGCCACCATTCAAGTCTCCATACAATTCTAACCAATCGCAAAGCAAGTTTCTAGAAAAAAAGTTCCAATATACAAATCATTCAGTCGTTCATTTCCAATTGGGTTCAGATTTTCGATCGTCCATGGTGGAGAAGAGTTTGTCGTATTAGAATCCTTTAACTTTAATTTTTATCTCAATTTGATCCTTCCGTTAGTTTTTCTGTTAAATAAACTGTTAAATAAATTCATTAATCAAAAGACCCTTTTTTTAATTTTCAAATAACCCTTAGCTAGTGTTATAAAATTCTAACAAAACAACCATATTCTTTTCTCTCTTTAATCTCATTTTATTCATCTTCATCATCATCTCTGCAAACTCTCTCTTCACCTGCAGATCTTCACCTTTCTCTCATCATTGTTAAAAGCAAACAAGGAAAAGAGTACACTTCAAGCATTTTCATCTACAAAACTCTATCTATTTCCTCCTCTCACATCTGAGATCCATCATATCTGCATTCGTACAACAGGATTGAAGCCAGCTGGTCGGAACCATGGTCGTCTACTGTCTCCCACGTTGAACCATCGGTGGTCCAGAAGCTTCCGTTTGCGACAGAAATAGGCGAATCGATGAACCGAGATCAAGCGAGCTGGATTGACAAAAACCGACGCGATCTAGGTCATCGCTTAAAGGGGTCATTCCACAAGGATATGGATCTGTGAATCGAGGGTTCGTTGGTGATGGTCTGGCAGAAACCTTTCCAGGACGGCGGGGCAAAATGGCTCGGCTTGTGGCTTGGCAAAGATGGGTTGGATCCTGAGGAAGATGGATGGTCGTGGGGCAAGATAGAAGCAGAGAACATGGAGGGTAATTTGTTTTTTCCCGATGAAAGGGAGGGTAAAGTAATTAGCAAAATTAATTAAAGGGTAAACAAACTATTCCCACTTCCCACTCCGAGTCTCCCAATCTGGAAGCACAATAGTGAATAGTAAGAGTTTGCATAGATGATGATGAAGATGAAGATGAATAAAAGGAGATTAAAGAGAGAAAATGTGGTGATGGAGATGAAGAGAGATGAAGAGACGATGATGTTGATGATGAATAAAAGAAGATTAAAGAGAGAAAAGAATATGGTTGTTTTGTTATAATTTTATAACATTAAAGGTATTTGAAAATTAAAAAAAAGGTCTTTTGGTAAATGAATTTATTTAACAGTTTATTTAAAAGAAAAACTAACGGCAGGATCAAATTGAGACAAAAATCAAAGTTAAAGGATTTCAGTAGGATAAATTCTTAAAAAATGATCCAAATATGACATTTAGCAAAGTTAAGGGACTAACAGTGCACTTTACCCGTATTAAAAAAAAAACGTTAGTGATTTAGTTGGCTGGTTTGAAACTTTGATGGCCGAATCATGACAACTCAGAAAGTTGAGGGGGTTTTTCATGCTTTGTGCCCCACCTTGTGTTTAAAAGTGTGTCGTGGCACGGGCACAGTCAGCTCCTTTGAACGGGCTTGCGCGTCCTCACGTGGCACCATTCAAGTCTCCGTACAATTCTGACCGATCGCAAAGCAAGTTTCTAGAAAAAAGGTTCCAATATACAAATCATTCAGTCGTTCATTTCCAATCGGTTCAGATTTTCGATCGTCCATGGCGGAGAAGAGTTTCAAATACGTGATACTTGGAGGGGGCGTCTCTGCTGTAAGCTTTTCATCGCCCCTCGTTTGTGTTCTCTTACATCTTTTGCTCCAGATTCGCAATTTTTCGTAGCTTGATTATATCTAGATCTGATAGTCATGCTTGTTGTTGCTTCTGTGTTTAATTGATTTCATTATGATTTATCCTTTCCGATTCTGGAAATCGATTTGGTCTGAAATTGAAAATTCTGAACTGGAAGCAAATGCAATCTGAAGGTTTCTGGGAAAAAAACTGATGCCTGGTCTTTCTGTAAAGAAACTTATGCTTATAGCGAACCGGTTGCTGATTCCCTGTCTCTGATGGCTACATTTCCTTTTTTGTTTGAAGCGTCTGATTGCTTCATTTATCAGCGTCTGATTGCTAGTCGGAAATGTAAAAGATATTTTGTTCACGTTTCCCTTATTTTGCTTGTTTTTGTGCTTTAGGGATATGCTGCCAGGGAGTTTGGTAAACAAGGTGTTTTGCCGGGTGAGCTGGCTGTTATTTCGAAAGAAGCGGTAAGTTTGTGAACACAGTCAAATTTCTTGCTCTCCTTTTTATTCTGAGGCACCATATCTTGAGCTATGAATGTAGTCTGTGATGAATCAGTTAGATGTAGTCTGCGATGAATCAATAAATCACCAAGTAAATTGTTACTTAGATTTAGTGGGACGATCATCCCTAACTTTCTGAACATAAATATGATCTTATTAATCGAATTGGAAAATGCATATGGGAGTTGCTGGTTTGAATTATTTAAAGGTGGTATAGAGCAAAAGCTTGCGCTTCAGCCAATAGTCCTTGCTGCAGAAGTTTACATTATTGTGTTGAGCTGACATTCTATTGGTCTTGTGTGGTCGGAGTAGTGACAGAATTAGGAGCTGAATCATCCTTATACTGCATTCGGTTGCACATAGTCGTTTTTGTGTCACCAATACCTTCTGAAAATAAATGATTTGATGCACCAAAGCACTGTAAAATTATGTTACAGATTACTTTTTTCATTGCATCTTTTCTTAGGTTCCATCCGTTCTAGCTATTGTAAGGGAAACAATGTAAGCTTGTCTTCATGCTTCATAGTCCCTGACCCTGGCTTTTGACCTGGTGTGAAGAAGTTTTTGATGTATATATGTGGTCTTTGATTTAGCCATTTTATTGCGTGTAGGTAGCTCCTTATGAACGTCCTGCACTTAGCAAGGCCTACCTCTTTCCTGAAGGTAAGTTCTGCTTAATGTTACAGAACTGACGGAATGTAAAACTAATCCTGCTGCTGAGTTTATTTTAGTCAATTTGAATTCTTTGTTGTTGCAGGAACTGCGAGACTTCCAGGTTTTCATGTCTGTGTTGGCAGCGGTGGAGAGAGGTTGCTCCCTGATTGGTACAAAGAGAAAGGTTAGCCCATAGCACTTTTCCTTCTCCAAACTTCTGACAACACCCATTTTACTATTTCAGTCTCTCTCTCTCTCTCTCTCACACACACACACACACAAGATGCTGTTTTGTGCTTTCCACTCAATGTATATCTAGTACGCCATTCTGTATCGTACAAGTAAAATGTTAGTAGTATTCAGTTTTGTATTTACATTGTTCTTTCTGCTTCTTGAAGGTATTGAATTGATACTCAGCACTGAAATAGTCAAGGCAGATCTTGCATCTAAGACTTTGACCAGTGCTGCTGGAGAAACCTTTAAGTATCAAATACTGATAATTGCAACTGGTTCCACCGTAAGCCAATATGTCGCTGTAACATGTATGTCGAACATGCATAGCTGGCGTTATCTCCTCTTAATACTATGCCAATATATCTGTAGGTACTGCGATTGACAGATTTTGGTGTTGAAGGAGCTGATTCTAAGAACATTTTTTACTTGAGAGAAATTGATGATGCCGATAAGTTGTTTGAAGCAATCCAAGCAAAGAAAAATGGGAAGGCTGTTGTAGTTGGAGGAGGATACATTGGTCTTGAACTTAGTGCTGTCCTGAGACTTAACAATATTGATGTTACCATGGTGTACCCAGAACCATGGTGCAGTAAGTGGATACCAGTGACTTGGATGTTCTAGTGCTTCACTTAAAACAGGGATGTGATTGGATTCCAATAATCTTTTTCTCAATCTTGTTTATTGCAGTGCCTCGTCTTTTCACTGCTGAAATTGCTGCTTTCTATGAGGGTTACTATGCCAACAAAGGCGTTGAAATCATCAAAGGAACAGTTGCCGCCGGGTTCACTGCTGATTCAAATGGAGAGGCTAGTACCTGTCTTACTCTCTGTTTGCATTTCTCATATTAAATTTCCGGATGTCGATTAAAATCATGCCAGTCTGTCACTTTGCAGGTTAAGGAAGTGAAACTTAAGGATGGCAGGGTCCTCGAGGCTGACATTGTGGTTGTGGGTGTTGGGGCAAAGCCTCTCACTACATTGTTCAAAGGGCAGGTTGAAGATGAGAAGGGTGGAATTAAGGTGAGTCTCAATTCACAAGCATTAAACTTCAGCTTGAATAAGTTTTCTCTAAACAAAAAAGATATTATTGCCCACCTACTGTCTTGTAAAAAGCAAAAATATTGTATCAACTGTTTTCGAGATGTTGAGACTTATTGCGTACTGAGAGGCAATGCATATTTGCCATTGCAGACAGATGAGTTCTTCAAAACTAGCCTGCCTGATGTATATGCAGCGGGGGATGTGGCTACCTTCCCCATGAAACTGTATGGTGACATCAGAAGAGTTGAACATGTTGACCATGCCCGGAAATCTGCTGAACAAGCAGTGAAGGTATTGAACTTGTTCAGCTATAATATGATACACTTGTTCTCTCTCTCACTCTCTCTCTCTCTCCCTCTCTTCTCTGCTTTTGAGTTAAGTACTTTGCTTCCATATGCTGCAGTCTGATTGTGTTCTAACATGTGTAAAATACGATGCTATGCAGGCCATCAAGGCTAGTGAAGAAGGCAAGCAAATCGATGCATACGAATACTTGCCCTACTTCTACTCCCGCTCCTTCACTCTCTCATGGCAGTTCTATGGTGACAATGTTGGTGATGCTGTACTTTTTGGAGACAATGATCCGTCATCGGAGAAGCCGAAATTCGGAACATACTGGGTTAAGGATGGGAAGATTAATGGGGCGTTTCTGGAGGGTGGCAGTCCTGAAGAAAACCAGGCTATTGCTAAAGTTGCCAAGGTTCAGCCTCCAGTGGAGGATTTGAAAGTGCTGACAGAAGAAGGCCTCTCATTTGCTTCTAAAATCTGAAAGGCTTCTGTTCTCATATCATGCAATTGAATTGAAGGAGAGAAGGCTATGTTACTCAGACAGTTGGTTTCTTTTTTAACTTTTTCGGGTTTGGATTGGCGTCGTTGTCCCATATTTGGATCAGATTTTGATCTACTCTACTCTGTGAATAACGAAGGGTTAATATTTTTCCGCTTTCTGGTGACACTTTGTCTAAATAAATGAAAGTTTCCCATTTTCACGGTCAAATAACCAGTCTGAAATAACATGTCCAATCTCCTAGATCTCTTTTGCATTTCCCACTTACGTGTATAGTCTCTGGCCAAATTGGTTAAACCTCTAGACACAAAACTAGAAATCGAGGCAACTCTTATCTCGACCAAACTTAAAAGAAACGTATGGAGTAAATATGAGTAAACTGTCCTGGTCGTCCAATAACTTTAACTATTGTCGCATAAGAGTTTCATTTTAAATTTGCTAACTTACAAAAAAAAAAAAAAAAATTGAGGTTAGGTAAAATCTCCAGTTCCCCCCAGTTTTGAGAAATATACAAAAAAAATCCTAAAGTACTGTAAAACTTTTAATTATCCCTCTTAGCAATTAATCTTGTTTAATTTTTTGTTAAATTTATGGAAAAATCACCTAATTAAATTCTAAATGTTTTAATCCTAACAATTATACTCTAACATTTGGGATGTAATTAGGTGATTTTCTCTAAGAAATTTACAAAAAATGTAATGAGTTAACTGTTGAGGGGGTAAGTGAAAGTTTAACACTATCTTAGGAGGTTTTCTACAGGTTTTCCAAAATCAATGGGAGTAATTGGAGGTTTCACATAATCTCAGGGTTTTTTTTTGTAAGTTACCTTTTAAATTTTTGTACTATTAGTCTCGTTTTAAAAATTATCTTGCATTTGTAGTCTATCGTCAACTTTTTCTATTAACGGTTCCTTATGAAAAATGTTAATTATAGTTACTAAAGTTTTCTTAACTACTCTATTTGCGCTCTAAGTTGTGAACCTAAAAGTTTAATCCCTCCTAACAATTATAAACCTTTATTTTTTTTATTTTTTTTTATGAAATAAACCTTAAAACTTTTCAACTTTCATCCTTAACTAAGGGAGAACGAGCCTAGCCGAACCCGAACCTAGCAGGCTCGAGCTCAAGCTCGTGAAAATTAGGCTCGGTTCAAGCTCGGTTTTTCGTGCTCGAGCTCAGCTCATGAAGGTTTGAGCTCAGCTTGAAGGCTCGATTAGCAAGTAGCTCGCGTAGGTTCGATTTCAAAGTTCAGCTCGATAAGGCTCGAACTCGTTCGTGAAGCTCGAAAAAATTGGATTATTCCACATTAATTTAATAAAATAAATATAAATTTCATAAGCTCGAGCTCGAATCTACCAGATTCGGGCTCCGCTCGGTTCGCTCACCAGACTTGTGGAGACTCGCGAGCCAATTTGAGCCTAACTTTTGAACCTCTGGCTCGACTTGTTTAATACATGAGCCTAAAAAATGGCTCGAGCTCGAACCAAACTCGAATAGGTTCGGTTCTTTTCACACCCCTATCCTTAACGCACCACCCTCCCCCGCCCACTGTCGGACCGCCGCCACACACCCTCCACAGGAATGTCGCAAAACCATCCAAAAGCTCCACAAAACATCCACCAGCCAAAGATAGCTAGCATGCTCCGGGCAGTGAATCGGGCGCCCAAAACTCTCGACCCCGGTCATGGGCATGCGAACCGTCATATGGGATACGTGATTCATGGCCTCGAGCTCTTGAGTCACCACACGGGTCCGCAATTGTAAGTTTGAAATCTTATATGAATTAACTGTCCCTTATTTAGTGGAAAGCTGTTAGGTTTGACCTTCAAGTTTGAGGGTCGTAGATACGGATGCCGAAGTGAACAGATTCGAATTGGTGGTGCCTAGCGAACTTAGGCCTAGACACATACCGTCTTCGTCCCATAAAAATTGCACTATTTTTTTCTAACATTTAATCTATGATTTTTTTTTTTCAAGATGTTGACATATAACGTCAAGTAATTTATATGCATATGTTAAATGAATATGTCTAGTTTCTAAATGTATTTTTTAAAATTATTTTTGACAAATTCTTCTTTCCTAAAAATTGAGTCAAACACAAACTAAAAAGTCAAATTGTGTAATCTTCATGGGACGGAGGAAGCATATTACTAGTTGAAGAAATCTTCCATTATAATATTCCTTTCGTCCTAAAAAAATTGTATCGTTTGACTGTTTCAATGTTCAATGTTGACTCAATTTTTAATAAAGATAAAGAGTGTAAAAAAATTAAGAAAAAATATGTTTAACAAATTTGCATATCAAATTATGGTTCCCAAATGAATTTACTAGTTTTCAATATCTAAAATTATATGAAAATAAATCATAAATTAAATATAGTGAAACTGTCAAAATAAATGATACAATCTTTTGAGAACGGAGAGAGCACAGAGCAGAAACTTATAAGAGGGCAAAATAGTATTTTCACTTATTAGAGCATGAGAAAGAGACATGTGGCCCAATTAAAATTTACTATTGGTAACTACAACTCCCACTACCGCAACTATTAACTAATTGCATATCGAAGTATCCAGAAAAGATATCACTGAACACAAAAGAAATTGGAGAGAACAAAGAAACAAATTGATCCTCACGCTACAACATTCAACCGCCCGATGCCGCCGCTCGGCTTCATCGCTTTGTTATTTTCTCATCCCCCACTATCTTCTCAGACCTTACGCCTGTGACGAACCACTGATAAGCTCTCGACTGCCTCGCACATACTCACATATTGCATTGCCTTCTTCGCCGCCCAACAACACTAGGGATGGACATATCCACCAGATCGCTCCATCCTCCAGCGAATCGCTCTACCATGGAGCAAGTCAATTTTATGATCCACCTATATTGGAGCGGGTCGTGGATATCTAGCGGAGCTCCATGGAGCTCAACCAATAAAAATATTATTTACAACATAGTCCTTGAACTTTCAGAAAAATTACAAAATAGTACTCAAATTTTTGAAAAATTACAAATTAATCCTCAAACTTTTCAAAAAATTGTATTTTGACCCAAAATTATTTACATTTTTAGTTCCTAAACTTTGTTAAAAAAATAAAAAATGACCAAAACTTTAAAAAGTTACACTTTAGTCACTATAGATGGAGCGAATTGGATCTATGTGGATCGATCCACCAATAGAATGGAGCGGGTCATGGAGCGATCCACCACAATACGGATCAATGCGGATCGATCCATGAAACGGATCGACCCGCTCCAATGCCCATCCCTAAACAACACCCCCGAGCCACAAGAGGACATGAATCTCACCTCGCTGGTTTGTTTAAATCAGTTTGTACGTTCTCTTCAGTGATTCTTCATTTTTAAAACGTTTTTTCTTTCTCTATAAAGCTTTATTCTTCATTTTCTCAATCTTTGATTTAAGTTGTTTTTTTTTTCTTTTAGTAGCAGAAGTCATGAAGCAATGAGTTTCGAATTAGCGAATTCTTTCACGGTCTTCTTTCTCGATTTCAGGTACGCACTGATCTTGGCTTCGTCTCATCTTCTGACATAATCTCAGAAATATTCATGTGACGAGATCAGAAATGGAAGATGCATTGGAGTATATAAAAACGAGAGGTACGTAATTGAAGTATATGCTTGCAATTTATTTATTAGTTGGATTTTGTATTTTGTCCTTTGTATTTGGTTTTTTCTTTATTCTTGATTGGTTTCTTTATTCTTGATTGGTTTAGGATGTTTCGTTTCCCCCTTTTAATACTTGTGTCAATATTTGTTTTTTTTATGGAACCAATGTGCCTTAATTTTCCATATCACTGTTTTGTTACTCATTTATTTGTTTGATTTTTCAAGTCTGTTTAATTTATTTTTAGTGCTTTTTTCTGATTTAAAATAAAGGTGATGGAGTTAACAATAACAATCCCCACTATGAGCTGTCCCTATCAACTATTAAAGAAAGACCAAAGAACAAGTGTAGCACCTAAAAAGTTGATGGAGGTATTGAGTGATAAACTTCATGGAGGTATATCCAATGGTAAAATTAGGAATTTTTCTTTTCTTCAGCCGTTCATTTTTTTAAATATTATTATAAATAAAGTGAAGTGGAAGACTCACAATTTTTTAAAAGGGGCTATCTATTTTTTTTTTATCTATTTTTATATTTCAATATACCACATCCTTCTTCAAATAAATATTGCATTTTTTTTTCACTCAAATTAAGAAATTGAGGTAAGAAAAAAATTGGTCAAAAA
>JBBYHH010297361.1:0-12559 GCA_038382905.1 Daphne laureola
TTCTGTCCAACAACTTGACACAACTCGTCAGCAACAGCCTCGCCATCAACTCCATGTTCATGCGCCACCGCGGGAAGATGACGGAACATAACGTTACGACAATGCATTGGCTGTCGGAACAAGACCGGAGGTTGCTTGCTGCGGCGGCTTCGCCGAAGTCGAGGGCGAATGTCGTGGTGGGGCAGGACGGTTCGGGAGATTACAAGACGGTGCAGGCGGCGGTGGATGCGGCTGCGCGGCGGAGTGGGAGAGAGAGGTTCATTATTTACGTGAAGAAAGGTGTTTACAGAGAGAATATCGCTGTGGGTGCTAATAATGTTAATGTTATGCTGGTTGGTGATGGCATGACAAATTCTATAATTACCGCCAGCCGAAGTGTTAAAGGAGGCTTCACCACTTTTACAACTGCTACAGCAGGTAGTTATTATCAACTACTGTCTTCAGTTAAATGTTTGTGTTATGGTAGTTCTATTTTAAATTTAGTTTTATTATCAAATAGTTTTATTAATTATGTTAACTCGCTCATTTTAGTTTTTAAATCATAAAATATGTTAACTCAGTTCTTAAATTATGTAAGTTCAAGCACTTTAGTCCTTTAATTCGGTAACTGGTTCAATGAGATTATAACATTGTTAGTTTTTTGACATGATAAGTGATCTATTTGTAAGAATTTAAAGTATTAGGTTGCAAATGCTCAAATTCAAAACTTTAAGAGGTTATAGTGGCTAGTCCTGCTTCTCTATTCAACTCAATCCACCCACCCAGAAAATCCAGTGAGACGATATTTTTATTAGATCTAATAGTTTTAGGGACTTTGGGCATAGATTAGAAGAAATATGATCATAATAGACATTTTCTCTAAAGTCAACTAATATTTATACGGTCAAATGGATAAAGTGCTTAACAATACATAATTCAGGAACTGAGTTAACACGTTTTATAACTCAGGGACTAAAATGATTGAGTCAATATAGTTCAGGGAACTATCTAATAATAAAGCCTTTAAAAAAATTTACTACTGAAATCCCGTTCTCAAATTTTTCTTCCTTCATAGTCCTATCTACCTTATTTTCACACAAACTTTAACTTAATATAATCTTCCATTTCATTTCTTACTAAAAAAATACTTTTATTTTATATGTCTATTTACCTTATTTCCCTCCGGTCAACCATATTATTTACTCACAACAGAAACCCAAAATTATTACCAGAAACAGTTTATATTAAAGGGTGGAAAATAGATTTGGAGGGCTGGAAATTAAATTTATAAACTTATAATCTTCAAATCACATAATTAATCACATAACCACAATTATGATAAATTCAACGTTTTTTTCATTATTAATTAGGTGAGCTTGAAAATGATATATTAAGATTACGTAGGAAATCTTAATAATAAAATAAAATATAAAAAAGATTACGTATGAAATTGTTGATCTCATATTAATTATAAGCTGATTAATTATTTATTTTATTTTTTTTGAGGGGAGCTGATTAATTAATATTTTTTTTAGCTAATCAAACTGATAAAAAAGAATTAATAAAAAGTTAATTAATTAAAAAAAGTAAAATTTTCGTTATTAATTAATTACACTTATATAACTTGCAGCCATAGACGGTCAAGGGTTCATAGCTCGAGACATTACATTCAGAAACACTGCCGGACCAACAAAAGGCCAAGCGGTGGCCCTCAGGTCAGCCTCCGACCTCTCCGTCTTCTACCGGTGCGCCATCCAAGGCTACCAGGACACCTTATTCGTCCACTCACAGCGCCAGTTCTACCGCGAATGCTACATCTACGGCACCATCGACTTCATATTCGGCAACGCCGCCGCCATCCTCCAGAACTGCTTCATCTACGTCCGCCGCCCGCTCCGTGGCCAGTCCAACATCATAACCGCCCAAGGCCGGGGCGACCCTTACCAGAATACCGCCATCGTCATCCAGAGCTCCAGGATTCTCCCCGCAAACGACCTCCAGCCGGTGGTTAAGTCATTCAGCACGTACCTCGGCCGGCCATGGCAGCAGTACTCACGGACGGTGGTTATGGGGAGTTACATCGACGGATTGGTTCACCCGCAAGGGTGGTCACGGTGGGGTGACTCTAACTTTGGCCTAAATACGTTGTATTATGGAGAGTTCAATAATTCTGGGGTTGGTGCTAGTGGGAAATCGAGGGTCCGATGGAAGGGGTTCCATTGGATTGGTCAGTCGGAAGCCGCGAGCTTTACGGCTAAGAGTCTGCTCGCTGGTGGGTCTTGGCTGCCGGCGACCGGCGTGCCCTTCACTCTTGGATTATGACTTTTTATTCACTCATCATGATCATCACCATAGTATATATGTTTACATTCATTTGTACATAGAGAGTGCTTTAATTACTATTACATTATAATACATTATTTTATTATTCTTTCTAATAAATGGTTGATCCTATAGAGTACTATTAAACATATTACTAATTATAAATTTAATTAAATTTTTTAATTTATATAAACATGGGTATTTGCGGTTTTTTTATTGAATGGCATAAGGTTTGGATTAAACACTCCAAGGAGCAAAAATACAAATCCATGAGAAAGAAAAAATACTCACAAACCAGGTCAAACATCGCATCTGAGGAATATGTATAAACCTATTAGCTAGGAACAGCACTCTAGCCCATTATTCATAGACGGACTTAATCCATCTCCATCATCCACAAATTTATCCATTTAAAAGTGATAGATATTTTTTTTTTTTTTTATCACAGGTACATAGAAAATTTATCTAAGCCCAAAACTAGGAGTACCAAAAGTCATTCCAAACCTGGTGCAAACTAGTGCACCTCTGAGATAGAGATTTAGCGTTAGAACAACGAGACCCCAAGCCTACCCATAGTGTTGGACTCGGGACATCCAGAAGCTGCTAGTCAATGGCGGAGAGCTGGCATATACTTGGGAGAGGCCATATACTTGGGGCAAACATATATTATAGGATAATAGTATTTGTGTATAAGTATAATTTTATATTTATTTAAATTATTAGTAAAGTTCATTAAACAAATTAATTAATTATTATTTTTATATGAAACCTAATTGATTGATTATATCCATAAAATTATGAAAATAAAATAAGATTGTATAGAGCATACAACTCAGTAATTTTTTGAATAACCAAATTCTATGGTCTTTTTTTTATACCATATTATTTTCTTTGTCCCAAATAGTAAATAAATAGTTTAGTGATATAGAGTTAAAGTTAAGTATTTTGATATCAAGACGAAGTTGAAAAAAAAAAGATACAAAAAATATAGTTAAAATCGTGATAGATTGATAATTAATTTTGAATGAAACATTTCCTCCCTGTAAAAATGTTTCTCATAAATATCATATCGACTTTTAAAAAACACAGTTTTCTTCCTATAACAAAAATTCTTCTGAAAAGACCCTTAGTTACAAAATTTTGATTGGCTCCCCTAACTTCAAAACTTGGCTCCGCCACTGCTACTAGTGTAGACCACAACGAACAGACTAGATGATCCGTGAGAAGTGAGAAAGATTCCCACTATCTATTGGTATCCACAAGAGAGCAACAACATAAATCCTCGAAATCCTGACGTTGTGCTAGCAATGGAAGAACTCTCGAGGAAGAGGAGAATATGGCGCCACCACGAGAGAAGAGGAAGAAGTGTTTCTAACTTGTCTCCCAGCGTTTCTAATTAGATCGCCTATTTATAGATTTCTAATCCTAAACTTTTCACGATTATAGCACTCCAATTCTTTAATGACTGTCACTAAAGCCCATCGGGTTTGAAGCTGCGTCATATGATTTCTTTTCTACCCATCTTGTGCGTGTGTGCGGCCCTCGAGGTTTCTATTACGTTAACAATAATTATAAATCTCATTTATAATTACAAAGAGTGAGCGGTATATAGCAATACATCACTGTTAACCTACTACCAAGTAATGTAAAAGTCGGTGAAACGATGAAACCTCAATGTCGATCATGAACAACTATTTGTTCCATTCTACTCTATCCCTTTATCATAGTTCTCAGGAAGATCCGAGGTATGGATACTAATACCTCATCACTATTAAACCTTTGGCCGTGAGAACTTTCTCCCGTAACATAGGAGCGATAAATCCTTTTTTCGTAGATGCCAGTCCAAGGCCGATGATGTTGTGGCACACCAAACACAAGGTGTTTCC
The DNA here is from genome assembly GCA_038382905.1 of Daphne laureola. Taxonomy (NCBI): domain Eukaryota; kingdom Viridiplantae; phylum Streptophyta; class Magnoliopsida; order Malvales; family Thymelaeaceae; genus Daphne; species Daphne laureola. Next base: position 4,188 of record JBBYHH010297361.1, read on the forward strand.
TTTAGTTACAAAAGTTTAGTCTATAGCATTAAAATGTACCACTCACACGTGTAGATTTGCATAACCTCAAGTCGAAGGATTACATATAACATGATCAACCATGAGAATGACTTATGAAAACTCTGTTACTATCCCCAAAGTGTTCTCATATTGGTCGGTCCAACTATAAGTAAGCTTTTATATCACATGTGAAGCTTCCCTTACACTAGTCTCAGATGTGTATAAGTTCTCCATAACACTTGATCACTAGAGACATTTAGGAATTAGACCATTCTAGGGTTAATATATTATTTTTGTCTTTTATTAAGGCACAAATATAAATTAACATAATAATTTGAACAATACCTCATATTAAATAAACATATATGTATCCAAAACCATATTCAACTAGACTGGATTTTGGGCATAACTACTACAAGAGTACGGGTTGCATGGAATCCTGTGGTGTCGCAGGTTTGTATCTCTGAAGTATGTGAACAGTACTACAAACGAAATGATATTTACTGACAGATAAAAAGTGTCAAGAAAACTCAAAAAAGTGTCAAGAAATACCCTCCAAAACATTGTCGACATACAAAAACAATGTCGGCAATACCAGTGTCGGAAAATGTATTCCTGACTCTTTTACATGTGTGTCGGTGAAAGTTATAGGGATTTGCCGATAGTTTTTTGTTTGTCAAAAAAAGCTTGTTGAGTTTTTCCGACACACGTTCATCTGTCAAGAAATACAAGCGTTCCCACACTTTTTGTCTGTCATGAAAAACAAGTATGTGTCCAGAAAGGCTATGTACAAGCTTTTTAGTTATTTTATTGATGCTTCGATTTTGATGGAACGATTTTTTCTAATAATTTGTATGATTGGAGCTAGTAATAGTTGTTAGATAAATTAAATATTCCACAACAAGTGAATATGTTGTGGTGAGCTACAACCACTAAATTACTAATTTGTATTTTCTCTAATCTGATGACTTTCAGCCGAAGATTTACAAGTTGAAAGAGACTCTTGATCACCAATCTGAAATTATAATATGTCAATTTAGAGAAAATACTAAGCTTAACAACATACTCCAATTTCACTAAAAGCATTTTAAATCAAACAACAGACCTGATCGAAACTATCTCAAAGAAGTTTGAGGAATCTAATAAAGGTAAGACTTTAAGGAAAAATGAGAAACAACATATTCCAGTTTCTCAAAACATAACTCAACAATTACATATCATGATCAATACAATATCAATGAATGGTGTCCACACATTTCCACAAAGATTACACAAAAACAAGCCCCTAATTAATCAAACCAGACCTATGCAAAACTTAGACCAGTGCAAGATATAGACAGGCACAAATTTCAAATCAGATCTAAGCAAAAGAAGCAAAAATGAGAAACAACAAGGTAAGTATCTAATCCTACTCACGCAGGGAAATGCTGATTAATGGGGTTTTCTGACAGGGCAAATGAAAATTAAAAAGAAAAAAAATCTATGAAACCTACGTGATTTTGATGTCAAGCTCATCTAGGACCACCTTTATAGAACAATAGCATCACCTCTACTGAACAAACCATGTGTGTGACTGTCTAATTTACCACCATGACAAACACAACTGATCAAGAGAACAAAGATCACCACATGAACGATTGCAAAAGACTATCCAGATTGTTAAACTAGAAAATATCATCCATCGCAAAGTTAAAACAAATCAAAACATTAAAGCAAATATGGCTAATTTACAATACCAAAGAAAAATTTAAACCGTACAAACGACTAACAAACAAAAAATTGAAGACTTAATTGATATATACTCCTATCATAGAGGGAAAACTGTACACGTAAATTCCCTTATTGCTACCCACTACAACTTTGGAGGACATCATTAAGTATAAGAAAATTCTTTGTGAAAAAAATTAAAGAAAAATAGAGAAGAAGATGTGAATGCATTACTGCACCAGACCTTTTCAATTATATGATAAATTGGTGTTATAAACTTTCGCAGGAACTTCAAAGACCATGAAGAAGATAGTTTCCTTCAAAAGAGAACCATGTACATAGAACAGCCTCAGAAACTAAGGGCTTACCGGAGATGCCAATAACATCCATGTCCGGAAAATATATCATTTTGAAGAAAGTCAAGAACATTCTGAACCCCTTTTGAGACCATGTTCATCCCCATAGCATCGTCGGTGCAACAAGTAAATCTTATGTACAGATTCTTCCCGGCAATAGTGCACTGCAAGCTTTGAAGTTTACCAAATCTACTTGACCTGCAAGCATTAACTTCTCAATAAGGATCACAGCCCCAATATCGCAAACGATTTTGTATAAAGTCACTTCAAATAAAAGCATTCATCAAAAAGATAATTGAGATTTAACTTCAAATAGGAAATAAAGTGCCAAATGCCTTCTCTAATTAATGGCTTTTGAAAGATTATGCTTGAAGTCTAAGGCGCACAAAACATAACATATCAGAGCATCAGATTCAGAACCTAACACATCAAGACCAGTAATATTTCAAAGCTGCAGGGCTAGTTATCTTCCACGATAACAATAACAAGAGCATGTGCAGTTGCCTCGTTTGGAAAGTATAGTTCAAATCATTTCCAAATTAACCCGCCAGTAAACACACAATCATTATAAGCTACCACATGTTCATTATTGGACCTCAAAATCCCATTTATAAGTATCTCTCAATATGGAATAGGAACAACAGATGGATAATTATTAAGACAAAAAGGTACTCCCTCCGTCCATTAAAAAAATATCTAGTTTACTGTTTAACATTCAATTTATGATTTTTTTTATTTAATATTTTGACATATTGAGACAAATATTCTATATGCAAATGATATATGAATGTTTCTAATTTCTACATAGCTTTTTGTTTAAGTAAACAAACTCTTCCTAATAATAATTTCAGTAAAAATTATGCTCAAGTATTAAACCTTTTTTTTTTTTTACGGACACAACAATAATTAGGTTTAAAAACTATAATTCCAACTTTTGGTCATCAACGGTTGATGAATTATATGACAAGCTTCTATGCATCTAATACCTAATAGTACTAGTGTATAACTATGGGGCACCCTGACCCGAGGAAACCACCAAAACGCACCAGAAGCAATTAAAGGCATGGAGATTTCTTCTGAGCCTCAAGTATAGTGATTAAGCATATAAGACACAAGTGAAGATTCAAATCTCAACTATCTCAATTATGTAAAAATAATTTATTTATTTTTTAAAAAAACATGGAGATTCAAAAGAAAGAAAATGTTCAAATCTTAAAGCTTTACCTATTGAAAACGATTGCCAAAGTGTCGAAGTTCTCGGGATCTTCCAGGAAGAACTTTAACTCTGAAGCTCTTTTTTCCATCTAAGAAGTTACTCAGAAGTTACATGAAGCAACTTAAAGTAGACACCTCTAGTCGGAAGAAACACATTAGACAAAAAGGTTTGAGAAAATACTCATTATTAAAAGTGTAGCATAAACACTCTGGCAACAACCGAAATTAGATGCTTCACCTCAAATTAGAAGGAATAATCCCATGTACAGTATCTTTCTTTTTTGTATTTCTTTTGAGCCCTGAGGAAGCTTTACGAGGGAGCACAATTGATAAGTCAAAACCAAATTCTCATGCGTATATATAGACATTAAATTCGAAAGGTAAAACATGAAAACTACAAACTTGGTACATATATAAGCTACAACAGTATCCCACCTCAAACTGTGCTTTCTTCCTAGAAATTTGTACCAAGTTTTGTAGTTCTTAAAAAGTTTAATCATAACTGCATCTATTACTCGTTAATCAAGCTACATTAAAAAATAATAGAGACGGACAATGGTCAGAAGTTACACAGAAAATAAATATTGTGCTCAGGATAAAGACTTTTTGCTCCGGAGTCATAACATCTTACACAAAAGCTAGTAGTCACTCTATAGTTCAACCATAGTGAAAACTAGTCTATGGTAATATGCTACATTAACGAATAGCAAAGAAATAATTAGATTTTGGTTTCAAACTGTTTCAAGATGCTCAGGTTTCGGATGAAGTCTTATATGATTATTAACAAGGAGAAGAATCAGATGTTCCCTCTGGTTCCTCACATTGTCTACCTGGAATAGAATAGAAGCCAACGTACTACATCATTTATAGATGAAAACTCATTTGTTGGTTCTAAAACCTATATCTCTTTGTTTCTTTAAGAACAATAAGAGATTAAGTAGTAGAAATCATGCCTGGAAGCCAAACATGGCCCTTAAGCAATCCAAACATGGCCCTTAACCAGAATGTATAATACTACAAGTTTCCAGGCATAAATGCATAATGCGGGAAGCTAAGCAATCCACTGATGTAACAACATCATGTCCAATCGAAAAGCTTCAGTTACAAATTTTGCAGTTAAAGAACAGAGTAAAAAACTCAATTACAAGCCAAAAACTTATTTGACCTCAAAACCCCGAAGCTAAGACAGTTGAATAAATCCCTAACCTCGGAATGCTATCGAAATCACTTAAGCACAGGATGGGCGGGGGAAGCACCGAGAAGGCTGGCCTGCTGGTGCTCGAGCTCGTTAATCGGCTGCTCACGGTCCATCTCGATGATTAATGGGACGACGAGAATCAAGAAGGTGGTTCCGACGATCCAGGCGCCTTTACGGTGCTGCGAAGGAGCTTCTTTGATACGAAGGCGGTGAATAAAGATTCAATTCGTCCCCGTCAAGACTCAATTTCAGTTGTTGGAGGTTCGATTTCAGCGAAGACTGGGAGTGAAAAACTCTGTCAATCGCGGATAATGAAGTTCTGGGTTTGGGAAAAAAAAAAATTCCGTCACCGAGGGGAAAGGTTTTTATGTATCTATTTTGTTTTAGAACTCGCCCTAAATTATTCCTAGACACACTTTTTATATATATAATGCATTGTTGACGGACAATAAAATTATCTGTCAAAAAAACTTAAACTAGTTATTTCTTGACACATAGATCTTAAACATTGTGTTAGAAAAAAGAAAGTAACTCCCAACAGACCATACAAATATGTCAACAAAAGTTCAAAAGTTTTTTTGACACACAAAGTGACAACATATATCCAATTCTCTTGACACTTTACTGTATGTTAACAAAAATGTATATCAACATATGTCATTTTGTTTGGAATGTTTGTTCATCTTCCGATTAAGCATTTGGTGGAGGGATGGAAGGTGGATCTGTCGGTTGTGGGCCTGAATGGGTCGTAGGGAGGTGGTGGCTAGGGTGGTAAAACTCTGGCTAGTAATAGGAGATTTTAATGAGGTTACTTTGACCTCTACAAAATTCGTAGCCTCTAGTATTCATTCAGTTCAGAATGTTAGTTTGAAGGAGTGCCTTAATGATCTTTGGTCGTTTGACTTGAAATGTGTCGGTACCTGTTTCACTTCGTCGAATAACCAGGTGAGGGAAGACAAAGTTTTGTGTAATTTGGATACGGTGTTACGGGATTTACAAGACTTTCGTCCCTGCTCGACGGGTGGGTCTTGCAGTCAAGCTCCCTTCTGTCTTTGCACTCGAGGCCCAATCTCCGTTCGGCCCGAGGAAACCTTTGTACGCGGCCTCTGTTACCTTTTGGATGCCTCATAGAAACTGTCTACCTGAGACTGTCTCTTGGCCCGTAGGTCCTGACACAAGGTTAGAATTCTAGTTCTTCCAGAGTGGTATCTCATTGATGGCTCGAGCCCCCTTCAGAATATTTTTTCGGTTGTGCAAACAAAACAAAATGATGACTTTGGGTTGTACCACTTTTGATTATTTTCCTGGTGTCTTCATGGAGTTTAACGACATTGTGTTCTCAGATCACTCAAGACACTAGTGAGGTGGTGAGGCTGAGGTTAGAAGGAAGGTGCCCTTTAGATTCTTAAGTATGTGCTAGTTGCATGAGGATTTTAAACCTTTGGTAAGGGAACTTTGGAGCAGGTGTACATGAAGAGCTTCCCACTCCTTTAAGGTTGTTCTTGAAGTTAACTTGGTTGAAGGAGGAATTATTGAAGTTTAATCACGACAAGTTTGAGGATATTTTTAGAATGGTGGAGATTCCTTTGGAGTAGAGGAGGGATGCGCATAATATTCAATGTCTTAAAACGTTTGATGGTTCCTTGATTATAAAGCCTGATGATATTGTTGATCCGTTTGTAACTTATTTCAGGTAGAGAGTTAGTGGATAATGTGATGTTTTGTCAGGAGGTCACAGTACAAACAAAGTATCATTTAATGGAACACAAAATATGTCAGTAAATTATGAAAATATGTCACTAAAGGTACCTCATGGAAACAACAACCACAACAACATGTGATAAAGATGTCACTAGAAGTCCTAACACTAAATCCTTAACGCCTGTGTTGCTGCAGTAGGCCTGAAATTTAGTGGCACATAATGCTTGGAATTAGTGGCACTTATTTATGTCCTAGAGATGATGACAAGAATTCATCGGTCCGCGCTTCGCAGCGGGTGTAGATTGTAAAATTTATAAGAATATTATATGATCGTAACAAATGGATCATAGATATTGGTCTAACTTCATTACAAATAATATTATGCCTAGAACATTTTACAATTTTACTTATTAGTTCTAAAAATTCAGGGCTTAATGCCCAAAAAGTCAAATAAAAGTCAAATGTGAGGGTCAATCTTTTCAAGAATTTGAAGAAAAAGTAAAGTGCAACAAATTAGGATGAGGTGACACAATCATTAACCAAAAAATGAAAAAAACTTATTAGTGAAAATTTTTAGAGGCATCTCAAACAAAAAAAAAATTGCAAATATGGTAATGCCTTGGTTACTTTTAATTAACTTTTCGTTGGTTACCATATTTGCAGTTGTTTTTTTTCTTTTCTTTTTTGGAGATGCCCCTAAAATTTTCATTAACAATAATGTTTTAGCCACATTTGACTTTTATATTTGTGTTTGACTTAAATTTTCATTAAGAATAATTTGTTAAAAAAATCTTGAAAAATATATTTAGAAAGTAGACATGTTAAATTTCAATTTGAATATAATTTTGTACAATTTACAAGTCAAAATGTTGTAATAAACAAATCATAAATTAAATGCTGAAAAACAAACATAGCTAATTTTCTGGGATGCAGGGAGTATTTCGTAATTGTAGGGTAATAATTAACTCAAATATACAATCTTTCTACATTAGACCGCCACACTAAAAGAGAAAAAGAAAAGAAAAGCATGAGTGAAACTTTAGGGACCTATGCAAAAGAAAACAAATAGTTAATGAAAATAAAAGAATTTAACCAACAAAGCAAAACAAAACAAAAACAGAAGTTACTGTTCATAAAAAGTAACGGTCCTTAAATATATTGATATATAATTAATTACTCTATTCATCCGTATTTAATTTAATTGTTATATTTAACTTTTTAACATTTGATTCAATTTTTTGTTAGAAAAAATTTGCTCAAAAAAATTGAAAAAATTATTTCTAGAAATTAGACACATCGATTTATCTTATGTATATAAATATACTTAACTTTATGTATCAAAATATTGAAGAAAGAAAATAATAGATTAGATGCTGAAAAAGAAATATGATTATTAAAAATAAATGAAAATGAGTACATAACTAAAATTTACAAATATATGGATGAATAGTAAAATGGAATTATGGTAGGGTATGGTAAGGTGCATTTTACAAGTGTGAGTTCATATCGGTTGATTGGTTTTTGCTTTTATTTGTTAATGAGATAATTATATCAATACTTAATGTTTTCAATCTCCTAGTTTGACACTTAAATTTTCTCACAAATATTTGATGTGAGATCTATAAATCGTCAAGTGTCACTGCCATAAAAAACTATTATGGTGAGTAGAATATTTTCTTAATCAATTTATATTATTATTGTTATTTTTATTATTATTATCACTATTGAAGTTCATCATCAGTCGAGCGCGTAGGCGAGTTTTAGAAGCAAGAAATGTCAACTTGTTCTTGCAAGAAGAATATCACAGTGGTCAATAGAAATGTCAGCAAATTGCAGCTTAAAAAGTTACAAATAAGGATGAAGTGGATACCCAATCCATTTTTTACAATGAACTCATATCGGAGGACGTAATTGGTACACTACTGGGAGGAGATGGGCTGCGCTGCGGCTTTCACTGCGCAAACGGTCGTAGTAAAGCGTCAGCCGCAGCACATCGGTGCATCCATGGTGGCAGTCACACGTGCTGCAGCCCAGAGCGTAGCAAGGCCGTAGAAAATGCCACGCGTTCCATGAGACTGATATACCAGTCTGTTGCTGCGGCCTGTTACTGCGTAAGGGGCCGCAGTAGATCTGCTCTATATATTCCACCCCGGTTTCACTCAAACACTTTACATTTTTTTTCATCTCCTCTCAAC